>CM076572.1:59202091-59341653 GCA_034641835.2 Pinus albicaulis | reverse complement strand
GTTCCTAGGAACATGAATCCTAATTTTTGCAGGTTTAAAATTTATCACAATTTTTCTCTATTGTGGTCGAATTTGTGGACGTTATCTCAAAATTTATTTAAGGTACCATGGATATAAATTGTTGGGAAGGTAAATCCCCTCTGCGGACAGAGGCGATCCCTACTAGCCCAGCAGGGGTCTAGCAACAAACAAACAATGCTATGACGCAGGCTCCTAGTTACGAATGAAAGATTTGGGATAAGAACCCTACACAGTTCGAGCGCTCGATCGGAAAAGAGAATGCCCCGTCCTCTAATTTGGCGATCACAATCCTTCCACGATCTCCGCGTGGATGAACACACACACCTGAAAGAACAAACGGAGATACAAGCATAGGAACAGCCTCGTAACTAAACATCGGTCAGAAAAGACATTACTCGCATTAACATAATGGAAAAAGGAGTGGAACCATAATCATAGTCATCTATTAAAGTGGTATACGAATAGAAGTTACAACCAAGTTCTGACGCTGCAGCCTCCTTCGCGCGGGTCTCCGGTCGTCCACGTCTCGCAAAGCTCGCCGGGGGAAAGGGAAACCTCTCCAGAGTCTCGTGACAATGGTCTCCTTGCTCGAATGGGCCTTAAGGGAAAGGAAGGATTCTTTTCAGCACAAAGGCACTTGTGAATAGGAGATGCAAAGCTTCAGCACTTCAAGACTATCAGCCCTTCCCCCCCTTCATCAATGGATGAAGGCTATATTTATAGAGGAGAGGATGAGGTTGGGATCCCTACAATAGTGGAAGGGAGGCCTTATCCTTTGGGAGGTTCCCCATATGGTGGAAACAAGAGGCCAAAGGAGGAAGGCCGTGGTTATTCAGGCGAAACCACTCCTGATGACTCATCCACGAAGTTGTTGTAATCGAAACTTCGCCTCTTATTTTAAAAAACTTTCCATAAACCGAGTGGCGCGGGTACAACACTGGGACAGAGCGCCAATTGGCGCGGGCTCAGTGTTAATTTTCCCCCATTGGCGCGAGTACATAACGGGCTACCAGCGCCAATGCAAAAACATGTGTTTTTAGGGGTCTGCTCAGGAAATGATAAACAGGAGAAATGTTGTCCTCATGGAAAGGGATGCAATGATGGTATTTGCAAGGCATGACACTGCTTATTGGTCACATAATGGGTCCTCCATTGTGCGGGACGGGGAATGGTAGGGACGGTGACAAATTACTGTGTAACAGATGCCCCCTAAAGCATGAGGCACGAGAGAGAGAGGGGTGAAATGCTTTACGAGAACATGTCCAACTGAAGGCCCGCCGTCGGAAAACCTGCACAGAAAGATACAACTGATATCTCAAGTACATGATGTATATCTATGGTATGGACGCAGCCATCCGAACAGAGTATGCTATAATCCGGATCTAGGGTATGGGCGCAGCCATCCAACTAAGATCAAACAAATAGACTCAGGTATGGTCGCAGCCATCCAATCATTGAGACATGTACATAATGACAATAATCCACAATCGCAGCCTGGATTACAACAGACACAATCCAGGGTCTTGCGCTCCATCTCGACCCAAATAAGTACAAGTTCTAGCATGCGAATATGTGAGCTGATGTCGAACATGCAAGAACATCGTCTGATTACCAGCCAATAATGAAAGCCGTTAACAGACGCGAGAGAAACCACCAATGATGACGATGGTCCTCAAGGTACTACAGGTACAATCTACGGTGTGTGAATAAATGAGCTGACGTCGAACACCCGCAGAATCATCCGATCGGAGGTCAATAATGAAAACCTCTCGTCGAATGCGACGAACCTGCCATTAAGGCATGCAGGCCCCAAGGTACCATCAGGAGTCTCTAGACCAACTTCTTGGATAATGAGTTGAAGTCGACAGGAAGTGATCTTGATCGAAGGTGGGCCATAATGATTCCCACATCATCGACACGAGACAGAGGAACATAATGTTTTGTTGTGAATTAGGATCATATGAGGAACAGAGGAAGGTTGATATTCGCAGAGGCCAACTTCTCTTGAACATATAAACGGCACGGCAATGGACTTGGCAGTATTTGACATCAACAGATCAAAGGTCATGGCGACGAGGCGGTGAACAGATGAGAGGTCAAAAGAGATTACCCAAACCCATGGAAGCAAAGTGAAACAACGAGATGAGATGTCCCCAACCCGACACGAATGCAGACAAGTGCCATGTTCAAGAGCGACATACTGCCGACGATAACGACGATGGTTCCATTTTTTCCCCACCATTTCTGGCGAGTACCCCAATTATTTTTGATGACAAGCTTGAAAGGGATAGCATATGCTTGTAATATAAGTCCGCCCTTCGGGCGAATCCATCCTAGTGCATTTAACGAGTCCTAGGAAGGAGAAACTCGGAGAACGTCATTGCGACGGAATCCAATGTCATCAGGGTTTAACGAGTCTGACAAAGGAAGAACTCGGCGTCTTTTCATGTTTAGAGAGTTTGAAAAGACAGCAGAAAAGAAAACTCCACAGGTCCCTTTTCGTAAATAGTTCCCCAGATCCGAAAAGGTAGAAAACAATATCCGGGAAAACCTCCTAGTCGCGATAGGCTAGGGTATTCCTTTTCGTAATCGATCCAGCCCAGCCCGAAAAAGGGTTAAACTTATACTGGGTGAATGTCGATTCGTGTCCATTTTAACGAGATCGAAACGACAAGGGCCTCGACGATCTTTTCATATTTAGAGAGTCAGAAAAGAGCTGAAAGATGACTCCTCCTGGAGGAACGAGTGGTATAAAGGGTAGCAACTGGTTCCGGTAATGGTGGAACTACTCTGAACAAATAAAGGTCGAGAGGCTGGCTAACAAGACCACTCATAGCAGCGGTTCCTCAGGAACGGGTAAAACAACCAGGTGAAGGCATATGATCGGCCAAGCAGATAGTGACAATGGAGTGAGAAAACCAAGGCTCATCTGGTAAAAACAGGCTGATAAAATGGCAATCACAAGAGGTAAAATAGGCAAGGTTTCATTTTTACACAAGCTTGAAATCAGGAAACTTTGCTTGAAGCTGGTTTCATTTTTACACAAGCTTGAAACAAAGATAAACTATGCTTGAAACCGGTTTCATTTTTACACAAGCTTGAAACGGAAACAAACTATGCTTGAAAAAGTAAGCATGCCCCCAGCATGGTGACTCAATTCGAGGTACATACCCCCCAAGCTTCATTCCATATGAAAGGCAGATGGAGTGAAGGTTCGAATTACGAGATCAAGAGAAAGACTCGACTGGGATTTTATGAGATCTAAACAAAGACTCGAATTGAACGGGAACGTGTTTCATTATTTTAACGAGGTTGACACATTAAAAGAACTATCCTCAAACACCTTGTTTCATGGTTTAGGGAGCTTGACACAAGACCAGGAACTGTGCTCCGGCAAACCTTGTTTCATTTTTTAAGGAGCTTGACACAAGACAAGGAACTATGCTCCGACGACCTTGTTTCATTTTTTAAGGATCTTGACACAAGACAAGGAACTGTGCCCCGATGACCTTGTTTCATTTTTTAAGGAGCTTGACACAAGACAAGGAACTGTGCTCCGACCGACTTCATCATAATGAACAAGAAGTCATTGCTTCCAAGAGTTCCACACCAGATGGGAGGAAATCATCCTGGAAGTCAGGACCCAATGCCCCCAGCACATTATGCACAACGGCATCATCACTGAGCACAGGCACGGGGTAAGTAGCCACATAGTTGACCTGCGGTGGAGCAGATACAACGGGTGGATAAAAACCAGGAGGGGGTGATGGCGGACCAGATGCTACATTGGGACCAAAGAACGACAGCTGATCAATGGTCACAATCCGTCCTTCATGTGGAAAACAGGCCACACGAAAAAGGGAGGAGACAAGCGCTCCCATGGCATAGGCGTAATCGCGCCCCAGGAGCAGATGAAAATCCAAGGGGCCTGGAACGACCATCACATCCATATGGACGGTTTTCCCTCCCAAAGTAATTGGTAACCTTGGAAGGATCCCCAATGGTTGACTGGTCCTTCTATTGAATGACAACAGATCCTGCGTAACAGGCGCAAGCGGTGGTGAACCGAAAGCTTGCCAGGTAGTTGAAGACAGAATACTAACAGACGCACCTTCGTCTATAATGGTGCTGGGTACAACCAGACCAAGAGCCTGTATTGTGATCTCGAAAGGCACATAAGACGGAAGGCGAAATCCTGCAAATCGATTCCAATCAAAGGAAGCGACCAAACTACTCGGAGGGGCTACCATCGAAATGCGAAGGTCTTCCCCTGATGTTACAGAAGCAGAAGCCTCCTCCATGACCTCCATCTCAAAGACGGGAGGAATATCCTCCGTAGCCTCCATCATGGGAGGCGGAGGAGGAGCTTCTTGAAGTACAGGGACAGGAGAATCTTTCTCCAAATCTGAAGAATCTGAAGAAACCAGAAGAACATGAGGGTTATGGGGTCCACTCTCAACAGAAAAGACCTGGTGCACCGCAGATGGGGCCAGTTCAACCGATCCCACGACCAATGGTTGGTTGGGAACGGATTCCTGAATCTGAATTTCTGGAGGAGTGGGATCGACCGAGGATGACCCTTGACCAATCACGGCATCAGCCGGTGGAAGACTCAAAGAAAGCTGTTTATAACCAGCCGGGAGGCGTGGTGTAGAAACAGTCAGGTTGTCCAAGACTCGCTTGGCTTCATCCATGTAAGGACAAAGGTGAATAGCATGGTGCCCTTCACACAACTTACAGGGATTGGTGATCTTACCCTGCTTCTTAGGAGCCTTACCAGTGCCCCCAACCCGACTCCCGGAAGCCAAAGACAACGGTGGGCGACCGTTGGACCATACTTCGAGTACCTTGGGAATGCCAGGGCAGTCTTGAAGAAGATGGTCTCCCGTGCACAAAATGCAGGGGAACTTGACTTTCCGAGGAGGGTTGGAAGGTTTATCAAGAGGAGATATCTCGGAGGCAGTAGCCATACATTTAGCCTCTCGCTTATCGGACTTCTTCTTCTTCGTCTTCTTCTTCTTCTTCTTAGCCACCTGGTTACTCGAATCCAGACTTTCACCAGGCGAAGAGGAGGAGGAGGACTCAGAAACAGGCGAAGAAGGGGAGAGGTCCACCTTAGAATCAACATGATGTGGTTCGGGTGGAAGAACTGATTGACCAGTAACGGAGTTATTTGGGACAACAGAGGTTGAAAACAACCAAACAGGCAACCCAACAGTTAACCCAGGAAGGGACAACGTTGCCATGTAAGGAGCACCAACATTTCCAAAAGGAGGAAAATGACCAGGATTCCCTTCTGAAGGGATTCCTTGGTTGGTAAACTCTGAAAAAGTTGCCATCAAAACTCAAAACCACACACGGGCTGAAAACGAGTTAAGACACACGATCAAACGGTCAACAAGCAATGTCTAAATAGGTGTGAAATCGTGGGCGATTAATTTTACCACATTGGAAAATAAGAAGTTCTATCGTTTCATATTTTAAGAGTCGAGAAACGATAAAAAGATGACTCTATCTCTTTCAGAGTTGACACAAGCGTGAAAGGACAAGCGCTTGACGGTCTTTTCAAGTTTAGAGAGTCAGAAAAGACCAAATGACTGCTCAGGAAAAACTAGGCACAAAGGGTGTACCAAATATCCGTGAACTGCAATATACACCTTGGTTTCAAAAATGAAGCAGAAATCGACCAAGGACTTTCCGTACGTGCAGGTAGTCTCCCCGAATGCTGTGTTCGGTGTATCACGGGTATAGGGCGGCAGACTCGGCTTCCTGTGGATAAAGGATTGAAAACCTATCGGGGTCTCCCTTTATATACGCGACGGTACGGGGAGCGCAAGTCCGTACTAGCGCTGTCTAAAGCCAATAGGCGAACGACAGCTGCTAGGTTTAACGACGCCGGAACACGTCTCTAGCCTAGACCTTCTAAATATGTTGCGTTAAGTTCCAATTTTGCCTTAGGTGAATTGAATGAATTTTACAGTTGATCTTCAATTAAGTTTCAATTTCCAGGCCTTATCGTATGTAGTGTCTCCTAAATGCAAGCTATATGCCACGATGCAACATTTCGTTCGATGAAAACTAGTTAAATGAGAGTTGAGAGCTTTAATACAAACGAAATGAACGGAATACAAACAAGAATATCTCTAATGCAACTAATGCAATTGCACATTTTCATTCAAACACTAATCACTAGTGATACGGAAAAGATGACAATTTGCACTAATTAAAAAAACAAAAGAGATTATATTTTTTTTTTAAAATTTTCAATGTCTAATGGTTAATGTGCACTGAAAACAAAAGGAACAATTAGAGAAATGATAACTAAGAGAGCAAAGCAAACAACATTCACTCACCAAGCAAGCAACCAAATCTCTAAATCGACCCAAAGTCTCTCAAATCGAAGAAAGACTCAAAAACACCCCAATGGACCGTGTGATCTGGGTCCAAAGCAAGGGCAAACGAATCCTGAATGAAAGAATGAACAATCACTCAAAAGACGCAACAAAACAATCAAAGACTGCTAAGAGGGCGTGGAGAATCAATCAACAAGTCGACGGGACAATCAAGACACCAAAACTCCCAAGGAGGGCTCGATTCACTATGCCACTAGATGCCCTAGGGCTCAAATCGTGAAACCGATAGATAGAGGCAAACAACCAAAGGATAGCGGTGAATTCCAGTCAAACCAGACTCCAATGCACTCAAACAATCAGGAAGTCAAGAAGAAAAGTATTGGTCAAGCTCAGAAAGCCGAAAATTGAAGAAATTCAAAAAAGTCACAGGGGTGGCGCGACTGTGGCCTTGAAACTAGCGCCAGAGGCCGAGTAGCGCGAGACAGACAAATTCAACACGCGCCAAGTGGCGCGACTGTCAGGTAAAAACCCGCGCCAGTCGAATTCTTCAATGAAAACTAAAAACAAGCTAATCTGAGAAAAAGACCAACACAAGCTAAGCAAACCACAAGGCTAAAATAATGAAAGAACCCAACCCAGAAGGTTCACCAAGCAAGGAGAAACAATCAAAGCGAACCAATCATAAACGAGACAAGGAAAACCGGACGATCCCCAGTGGAGTCGCCAATTTGTTGAGAAGGTAAATCCCCTCTGCGGACAGAGGCGATCCCTACTAGCCCAGCAGGGGTCTAGCAACAAACAAGCAATGCTATGACGCAGGCTCCTAGTTACGAATGAAAGATTTGGGATAAGAACCTACCTGGATTCCAGCGCTCGATCTGAAAAAGAGATGCCCCCGTCCTTCAGTCCTGGCAGATCACAATCCTTCCACGATCTCCGTGGATGAACACCTGCACACAGAAAGAACAAACAGATACAAGCATAGGAACCGGCATACGTAACTAAACATCGGTCAGAAAAGACATTACTCGCATTAACATAATGGAAAAAGGAGTGGAACCATAATCATAGTCATCTATTAAAGTGGTAAACGAATAGAAGTTACAACCAAGTTCTGACGCTGCAGCCTCCTTCGCGCGGGTTTCCGGTCATCCACGTCTCGCAAAGCTCGCCGGGGGAAAGGGAAACCTCTCCAGAGTCTCGTAACAATGGTCTCCTTGCTCGAATGGGCCTTAAGGGAAAGGAAGGATTCTTTTCAGCACAAAGGCACTTGGGAATAGGAGATGCAAAGCTTCAGCACTTCCAGACTATCAGCCTTTCAACTTTTCAGCCCTTCAGCCCCTTCATCAATGGATGAAGGCTATATTTATAGAGGAGAGGATGAGGTTGGGATCCCTACATAGTGGAAGGGAGGCCTTATCCTTTGGGAGGTTCCCCATATGGTGGAAACAAGAGGCCAAAGGAGGAAGGCCGTGGTTATTCAGGCGAAACCACTCCTGATGACTCATCCACGAAGTTGTTGTAATCGAAACTTCGCCTCTTATTTTAAAAAACTTTCCATAAACCGAGTGGCGCGGGTACAACACTGGGACAGAGCGCCAATTGGCGCGGGCTCAGTGTTAATTTTCCCCCATTGGCGCGAGTACATAACGGGCTACCAGCGCCAATGCAAAAACATGTGTTTTTAGGGGTCTGCTCAGGAAATGATAAACAGGAGAAATGTTGTCCTCATGGAAAGGGATGCAATGATGGTATTTGCAAGGCATGACACTGCTTATTGGTCACATAATGGGTCCTCCATTGTGCGGGACGGGGAATGGTAGGGACGGTGACAAATTACTGTGTAACATAAATTTCTTATGAAATTTCAACACTATAACAAACTTTGGTGCAAATTGTTGATCAATTCTCACTTGGTTAGGGTTATATATGTTAATGAAAATTTTGTGTGCATGCATGAGAGTTCGGTGCAAATTATCAATTTTGTGTAGCATTAGTGTGATAAATATGGGATAGTTCAAACCATAGTTTTGAAGATCAGTCTAAGTTGACTCATACCTAATCAACTCAGTCAAGTTGATTATTGGTTGAACGGTTAATTGTTGGTTCAATGGACAAAAGATCTTGCAGGCCCAAATACCAAAGGGAAAAATGGAGCCCATCATGGGGTTCTCTTTGTAATTCTCCACCACTGCTACCTTCTACGCTTCCTCACACTCCTCTCCAACCTCAATATCAGTGCTAGTAGTAGCATGAGAAAAAGTACTATACTTAGTAAAACTAGAATGTGTTTTCCAAACTACACGAGAACTACTTCCCTCACGACTCACCATGTGCCATGCTTGGTCTCGGTGGTTCGCTTCCTTCAAATCCTGGTTCAACTACCATATCTTCATTGGAACCAACACCCAGAACTCCACTAGACAAAAATTCACCATTTTGTACTAGTGATTCGCCATTTGTACTGGTGATTCGCCATGATTTTACAAGATAATATAATCTCGTGAAAGATTCGCCAAAAAAATTATATATACATATTATATTATTAATAAAATCACCTTCTATTTTCCTTATGTATCATGGGGATTCGCCCATTTATTATACATATAAATTTAATGGGGTTCTTAAAATTTTCCCTGCCCGTTACTCATACAAAAATGAAAAGTACCAATGATTTAATCTAAAGGAACCTTACGATGCTCATCTGAAGGTATTTAAGTGATGCTCTTGTCTTATCCATATCAATTATACCAATAGATATAGGTGTAGTCATATAGGTGATAATATGTATGTTTATAGTGAAATCTAGTTATGCCAGATATCATTAAAATAACTTGATCGAGCCTCTAGCTCAATAAAGCTCTTCTTTTGAATGGATTCCAATGCAAAAAAGGTAGATAAAGATATAAGCTCAATCGAGCTTCATTTTCGAATATCCCACAAAAATCATCAGGTCATTTGATCGAGCACCTAAGAAACCAAAAGTTACATAGGAGCTTGATTGAGGGTTTGTTTTGTAAATCGATTAAGCAATATTTAAGCCCTTAAATAAATCGATCGAGGGATTAAATATTTTTTGATTGAGCACTTAAAAAACACTTTATCGAGCTTCTTTTCTCTAAATTACACCCACATCACTACCAAAAAGTGTAAGCCACCTCTGTGGCTTCACCCATACGTGAGAGCCATCATATTATTCAATTACGAATTCTTATGATGCATTGAAGAAGTTAAAAGATTTATATGACTCGTACTTAGAATTGGAAGTTGTTTAGTTGAAGATTAAGCTCTTCAACCTTGATTTAAAAGAAAATGACCGCTTGGCCCTAGCCTCAGATATTAGAGCCATTGTGGATGATGTAGAATCCACTAGAGTTAAAATTGAGTTTCCTCTCATAACCGTTTTCAACGCCCTCTATCTTACATTCTCTCACTATCTTGAATCCTTACAAATTAGTGCCCAACCCAAGTACATTACTTTTGACACTCTTGTGGAGAAGTTTGTAGGATGAGATAAAGCTTTTGGGAAGAGGAAGACAAATTCTCAGTCCCCTGAAGAAGAAGTGTACCTTACATGGAAAGAGAAGAATGAATCACAATATTTTCCTAAAGGAAGAGGAAATAGAAGAATATGTGGAAGGAAAAATCACAGAGGAATGGGGTAAACATCATCAAGGAGAAAGTTCTCATCTTCACTACATTTTTTTTATAAATATGGACATGATGCATTCACATGCAGAATCCCTTGGGAAATAATCAAGTTATAAGAACAAAAATAAGACAAGGGTAAAACACCATATCTAGAAAAAAGGTAAGCATATGAATCTACTCATTACATTATTTCTCATTGCAATATAGAGTAAATGAAGATTTATTTGATACTTCATTTTCTTCTTATAAAAATGCATGGCTGCTTGATACAAGTGAAAATTGCCATATGACCTTTCGAAAATAATTCTTTAAATACCTCGGTAAAAATGTAGATGGAGTAGTGTCCTTTGAAAATAAGTCTCAATCCATCCACACTTAGCCCCATAAGGATTAAATTGCTTGGACTTCCTGTCTTTCTTCTCCATGATGTACTCTTCCTTCCATAATTGTAGAGAAACTTGGGGACAACCTACCAAAACACACATTTCTTTACAAATACATCCTCTTACATACGCGAAGAACATGAACAAAAAAAAAATCATATATTACCCAAAAATATATTTGAAATGAATTACATGTTTAAGAATTATTAGGGGGATAAATAAAATCATATGCTAAGGGTATACAATTAGATCAAAGCTTTATCTCATCCTCAAGTCAAAAATAGTTTATGAACAAAATTGGAAATATATTGAAAGTTCTATCACAGTTCTATAAAATACTAACAGGCTCCCTTCTAGTAAGTAAAGAGGGCATTAAATTTTCCCCACCTCCATTGAGAAATAGTTCAGTTAGGGCTAGGAATATTTCGACCCTTTTGATATATTTACCACAATATTGGTTTCATGGAGCAACATTTCCTCACTACAAATATTTTAAAACCAAAACATTGAACCCTTGGTTTTCATCTTAATAGTAAAAAAATATATCGATTGCACCTAGTATTTATCCATGCACTCAAATCAGACATACAAGAATTTTTATGTTTTTACTGACTGATCAACTAATATACAAGAAAAAAGGAACTATGCAAATCACTACACAGGGAAACATAAAAGAGTAGAGGGGAACTGGTTATGATACAATAGGTCAAGCTATCAACAGAAAATCAAATGGTTGTCAAGGAAGAATCGTAGACAATTTGGTCTCGAGGAGCGTAACACATAGGCCTCTAATGCATATAAGAATAATGCACAAGAAGGTTGTATACTTGGAAAGGGTGGTAGAGGGAAACCTTTTGAGGGTTGTGATAATAGCATAACTGATGGGAAAAGGTCATGCACTAAACAACAAGGAATATTCAAGCAGAGGAGACTGATATGACATAGTAATGTCTGTTGAATGTTACAGTAAGGATGAATCAAGAGCTCACTCTAGGAGCATGGAAGATATTCTCTAGAACTCAGAACTGATTGTGGATATTCCTGGCAAGAGGATGAGATAATCAAAGGAGTTAAGTTACCATTCATGCCATGTCAAGCCAAGGAAAATAACTCCCGAATTTTATTTATTTACATTAACGAAAAAACAATATATAACATGCATAGGTGTAACCTTTGAGATTCATATTCCAAGGTTGCTTCCTATACTATCTCTTCATTTTCCTTTATTTACATATTTACAATTTTCTTACTCGATCCTTAAGGATAAGATGTCTAACAATTTACTATAATTTATTTGTTATGAATGATAATGTAATTGTTTTATAATATATTCTCTAGAGACTATATTTTGGTAAACATAAATTAATGGCCAAATCCTTCAAATATCCTTTAAATTAATAACAAAAAAAATTAAAAATATAATATTTTTTTAAAATGTTAATACATTTTTATATTTTAATATAAACATAGATAAATATGTTTATCCTTGATTAAAAAGTACATTACTCAATATTAAATTATGAGTCAATATTAGTTCTTACACTACTTTATTTACCCAAAATATAAAGAATATAAAACAATTTTATCAAACTTCTTTCTTCAATTCTCCTCCAAATCATACACTTCCATTTAGTTAACTTCACATGAATTTGAAATTCTAATCTACATTTCCCAGCAAATTCTTTCTAAATATTAAGATAATAATTTCTTAAAAAAAATTTATCACTCTATTTTGGTGCTAACATGAACTTCATCAACAAGCAAGATTAATTTCTCCGTAAAGACATTAGTGTAATGTTGAAATCTCTCCATAAAAACAATTGCAAGCCCTAAATTTAAATATTTCTCTATGGCCAAAGTATTAAATTTGGTAACCAATATTTTTAGAGCTATAATTCTATTAATGAATAGAATAGTATATATTACTATTTAGATTTTATATGTGGGTAAATCTAACAAATAACATATACTTTCTTATATATTAATGAAATTATACATTTTTATACATCAATGAAACTATAACTCCAAAAATAAATAATTATAGCCTTAAACGTTTCTACATATAATAATTACAAACTTTAACAAAATCATAAATTCACTGGCCATGTGTCAATAGAAAATTACAAGTATAACAGTGTCTTAAAACTAATTCATAAGCTTGTGGTAACAAGTTTTTTCCTTAAAATGATCATGATTGAATCCTCTGTTATGGATATCATTGTTGGAAACATATTTCGTAAGTGTAAAAGGGGTGCATGTTTTTATTTATTTATTATTATTTAAATTTTAATAAAAATACCAAGTACATAATTTTTAAATATTTTAAGTAAAAACTAAATTATATAATTAAATTTTTAAAATATTTATTTTTATTATAAAAGAATTAAAATCAATATTCTTATTATTTATTAAGGAAATAATTTAAAAATTATTATATTATATAATTTTAAATTTATTAAATTTTATAATGGCTTAATGTAATTATTTAATGTCTTAAGTATTTCTTTAAAACAATATTGGCAATTTTAAGAACCACTTTATTATGTCGTAAGACTTTGATGGAAAATGCAAGCTTGGAATGTCAATTTGACGTCCTTAACTAAAAGAAAGAGGGTAAGAGAATTGAACTTAAGTAAAAAGAAAATGGTAAAAAATTTGATAATTGTGTTTTATTTCCTATAAAATTTGGCTAAATATAATATATTTAATATTAAATAATATTTATCTTATTTAATATTAAATAATATTTATTGGATTGTCCATGATTATAACTTGAAAATATTATTCAAACTTTAGTAGACAAACCAAACATAAACATATTTATTAGATATATATTTATATTGAAACATAAAAACATATTAAAATTTAAAAAAATAAGTATTGTACTTTCAAATCAGTTTTTGATATTATTAATTTAAAGGATGTTTCAAGAATTTGAGTATTAATTTATATTTATTAAACTATGGTAACTTTAATATATATCATAGAATAATTACATTATTATTTATAACAATTATAACATAGCACAATTATATTAAAAATATTAATGTGCTTGATATAGCTTAAGGTTTTATTTGTATCTATTATACAAATAGTAATAATAATAATAATAATAATAATTATTATTATTATTATTAACTATTTCATTTTTTTTTATAATAAATGAAACTTAATTTATATGTTTTCTCTAATTTTATTTATTATAAAACCTATATTATAAATTCTAGTATTAAATATTAATCTAAGGGTTCATATTCATAGGGTTTAATATTATTCCCTTAGTATCAATAATATCAATAATCTCTTAGTTTTATAATATTAACTTGAAGGACTTATAATAATTATCCCTTGGATTTATAATATTAATCCTAAAAGTTTATAGTGTAAATCCTTTGGGTTTAATATTAATTAATATTAATAATAAATCTCTTTTGTTTAATATTAATTTAATATTAAACCCAAGAGATTTACAATATAAACCTTTGGGAGTAATATTATAAATCCAAGGGAATAATATTAAAACCAAGAGATTGATATTATAAACCCAAGGGATTAATACTAAAACCTCAAGGGATTATGAACCCAACATAATAATATTAAACCCTAAAATAGACATGGTTGTCCATGGCTCATTCTCATATTGAGAAAATCCTTGTCATAATACGACATCGGACCATGGCTTTCCATGATTGATTTTCATAACGAGACAATCTTTATCACAATGCAACATTGGACCATGGTTGACCATGGTTGTTTTTCATATTGAGACAATCCTTGTCAGAATGCAACATTGCACCATGGTTGACCTGATTGATATTATAAACCCAGGGGAATAATAAACCCATGGCATTAATACTAAAAACCCAAGGGATTATAAACACAATATTATAAACACAAGTGAATAATATTAAACCCAAGAGAATAACATAAACCCAAAGTATATAAACACAAAGATAAATATTATAAAGCGTTAAATAAACACGGTTTACCATTGTTGAAAATGGTTGATTTTAATAATGAGACAATTTTTATCACAATGCGACGTTGGACCATGGTTGATCATGATTGACTATAGTTGACCATGCTTTATTTTATAAAACATGGTTGACCATGGTTGATCATGACTAACTGAGGTTGACCATGATTTTCCATGGTAGACCATGATTGATATTATAAACTGAATCGAATAATGAACCAAAGGGATTAATAATAAAAAGGAAATGGATTATAAACCTAAGGGAATAATATTAAACCAAAGGGATAATATTAAACCATGGGAATATGAACCGATATATTAATAAACCCAAGGGATTGGTATTATAAACCCAAGAGAATAATATTAAACCCTAGGAATATGAACACTTTTATTAATCAACCTACGGGACTGATATTATAAACCCAAAGTAATAATCAACGCAATGGATTAATACTAAAACCCAGAGGGATTAAAAATGAAACAAAATGATATTAAATCCAAGGGATTAATGTTATAAACCTAAGGTATACAAACCCTAAGACAAATAGTATAAAACATAAAATATACATGGTTGACCATGGTTGGTTTTGATATTCAAACAATTTTGGTCACAATGCGATGTTAGAACATGGCTGTCCATGTTTGACCATGGTTCATTTTCATATGGAGACAATCTTTGTCACAATGTGACATTGGAACATGGTTGACCATGATTGACTTTCATATTGAGACAATCTTTGTGACAATGTAACATTGCACCATCGTTGACCATGATTGACCATAGTTGGTCATGATTGATTTTATAAAACATGGATGACCATGGTTGACCATGATTGACCATGGTTGACCATGATTGATGATGATTGACCATGGTTGACCATGATTGATCAAATGATATTATAAGCCCAAGGGAATAATAAACCCAATGGATTAAGACTAAAAACCCAAGGGAATAATATTAAACCCTAAGGAATAATATAAATCCAAGGTACATAAACCCTACGAAAAATATTTTAAACCCTTAAATAAACATGCTTTACCATGGTTAATTTTCACAATGAGACAATATTTGTCACAATGCGATGTTGGACAATGCTCTATCATGGTTGAACCCTTAGATTAATAAACATAAGAGATTGATATTATAAACCCAAGGGATTCGTACTAAAACCCCAAGGGATTATGAAACCAAGGGACTAATATTATAAACCCAATCTATACAAAGCCTAAAATAAATATTACAAATAATAAAATAAATATGTTTGACCATGGTTGATTTTCGTATTGAGACAATCCTTGTCACAATGCGATGTTGGACCATGGGTGACCATGCTTGACCATGGTTGATTTTCATATCAGGACAATTTTTGTCACAATGTGACGTTCGACCATGGTTGACCATGGATGAACATGTTTGATGTTATAAAACAAGGTTCATCATGGTTGACCATGATTGACCATGAATGACCATGTTTGATTTTATAAAGCAAGGTTGACCATGGTTGACCATGATTATCATATAGTGACAATCTTTGTCATATGCGACATTGGACCATGGTTGAGACAATCTTTGTTACAGTGCGACGTTGGACCATGTTTGACCATGATTTATTTTCAAATAAATATAATCTTTGTCACAATGTAATATTCGACCATGGTTGTCAATGGTTGACTATGGTTAATTTTCATATAAATACATTCTCTGTCACAATGCGACATTTGGCCATGGTTGACCATGATTGTCCATGGATGACCATGCTTGATTTTATAAAACATGGTTGACCATGGTGAACCATGATTGTCATAATGATACATTGAGCCATGATTGATATTATAAATCAAACAAAATATTAAACCTAAGGGATACAAATTATAAACCCAAGATATATTAAACATAAGATAAATATTATAAACCCTAAAATAAACATGGTTGACCATGGTTGATTTTCATATTGAGACAAACCTTGTCAGAATGCGATGTTGGTTCATAGTTGACCATGCTTGACCGTGATTTATTTTCATATCAAGACAATATTTGTCACAACGCAATGTTGGACATGGTTGATGTTCATATTGAGACAATCTTTATCACAATGCGACATTCGACCATGGCTGACCATCGTGGGCTATGATAGACCATGGTTGACCATGATTGATATTATAAACCCAAATGAATAATAAACTCGATGGATTAATACTAAAACTCAACCCAAGGGAATAATATTATAAATCTAAGGTATACGAACCCTAAGATAAATATTATAAATACTAAAATAAGCATAGTTCACCACGGTTGATTTTCATCTTGTGACAATCCTTGTCATGATGTGATTTTGGACCATCATTGACCATGGTTGGTTTCCATAACGAGACAATATTTGTCACAATGCGATGTTCGACCATGGTTGACCATGATTAACCACAGTTGAGCATGAATTTATTTTCGGTTATCGTTCAAATATTTGGACATAATATTTAATTTATGTATTTCACTTTGGCTAGTGATTATTGGATTTCATCACAAGGTTTAATGTGCAAATAAATCGATTTATATTTATGTTAATTTAGATTTTTTTTTGTAAGTGAGATGTCTCAACCAATTATGCTACTAAATAGATTTATAGTTATGTTAATTTAGATTTTTTTTTAAAGTCGGATATCTCAATCGATTATGCTACTACGACTCAACTAATTTAGAACCTATTTACAAGACTAATAATTTTTTATTATAAAATATATATTTTAATATACATGCAAATCTATATATCTCTTCATGTTTTTGAAAATAATTTTTTTGTTTATATTTTTATTTATCACAATTTTAATGTAACTCTTTTTATTTGGTATAATATTCTAATATTAATTCAAATAGAATATAGTGATCTGAGGATTATCCATGTAGTATATAAAAAATTTAATAAGTTGAGAATCATTGCATAGAATCAGTGTGGCATATACTGCCCACCGTTAGATTTAAATTTGTTTAAATCTAATGGTGGGCAGTATATGCCACACCACATTAAATGGCGGTTAGCCGAGGAAATAAGGCTCGCAGTGTGCTTATTACACTTTTGTACTTAATTTCCTTTGACATACATTTGATTTAATGAATATGTACAATAAATTAACAGGGAAAGTCCCAGCCAAGAAGGGAAAGGACCATCTACCATTGACTTTACCGCTTGTTTAGATGTAGTCTCTAACATTTTCTTGATTTTCACTTGAAACTGAATCTAAGATCATTCAAGATTTAATAAGAGGAAAAGAGCCCTTCTTTGGATAGAGAACTTTGAGATCTCTCCTTTACAAATTTTCACTGTCAATTATGGATTAAAGTCCCAAAAAGGTCATACATATGCCTGTACCAATATAAAAAATTATGGTAATTAAATATATAAATTTAACAATATGACATATAAGCATTAAATAAACATGTATAGAATAGGCCAACTACGTAAAAAAATCGAGACAATAAATCCTGATAATGATCTTACAATATATTCTACATTGTAATTAAAAAAATAAATTTAATTCTCTACATTCTACAATGTAATTAAAAAAATAAATTTAATTCTCTACAATATATTTTACAATGCAATAAAAAAAGACAACAACGAAACACTAAATAATCATGGATAGATTAGGCCAATAACTTACAAAAATTTAACAATGAATCCCAATAATGAATCTACTCTGCAGTTTTTGCAAACTACTATACTATGTCGAGCATCTAAATTAAAGACAAGCTTATGGACTGTAGGTGCTTCATGACAATGGTCCATGATCATGAAGACTTTGGATTATCTGTTCTTCCTCCAACCATAGAATAGTAAGCCAAGAACTCGTCGGTTGGTGTACACTAGATTCTTCTTCCATATCATCAAGTTCATCACAAATAGATAATTCATTCATTTGTGAATAATCTTGCTCCTTTTAAGATAGATATACTATTTAGTTTCTATTAGTACATATATAGTTTCTTTCTTTGAATAGAGATACACATAGTTATGTGAAGACAAAGAAAGAGAAATATATAGATATAGAGATTATGCTATGGAGAAAGGAACATTTAAATACTTATATTACTTTAGCAGTGTGATACAAGCTTCTTGTTTGTTTTATTTTCCTTCAAATATGAAAATTAGGGACAAGGCATATTACACATTATCATACCAAGAAATTGAAAATAAAGCTCGGAAAAGTACAAATCCCACAAAGCATCTATCTTCAACAATGTGCATGTTGCTTGAGCCCAGTGATGTGAACATTTTATGAAAATAAGGCACAACACATATTCGTATTATCATTGCAAGCAATTGAAGAGGTTGAAAAACTAAAAATCCAAAATGGCATCTATGCTCAACAATATGTTGGTTGAGCCCTACGATGTGCACTACTTTTTTGTTGTCGATGCCCTATAAAAGAGTTGGATTAAGTATGTTTTAGAACATCATTGCTAATATTAAAAAAAAAAAATTAGCAAAAGTTTTGTTGTAATTTTTTACTTCATTAAATAGATCGCATTCTGTCAACATTGTTATCCTATTGTTTAGAGTCCAATATGTGGAGAAAGGTCTTTATATCCTATTTTGACATGATCACAAACATGTAGTTTTGGATGTTTTGAATAAAATCTCCTTAAAACAAAATATACCATATTATACATGATTTCAAAAATAAAATATCATCTACAACATTGCTTCTATAGAAAAAAGAATACCATCAAATCAAATGAAAATCACACCAATCTATGCATAGTTAAAGTGTATTGCCACATCACATACATATTTAATTTCACAAAATATCAATAAGATTTATAAAATATTCAGTAATATTTAAAATAAATATAAAAAATATACATACTACTCAATAATATCGATAATATAATGATATTTAAAAAAATTAGATTTATTAAAGATAATTTAAATAGTAAAATTAATTTTCATAAAAACATAATAATATAAAAATTTAATCATATAAAAACAATTTAGTCTTTACTAATTTTACTTACTCAACCCTCTCAGGTTTATGTTTGAGGTGACAGTTTAACAGCGAAATTAATATTTTACATTCTACGAAATTTTCTATTTTTTTAAATAATCTTATTTATCCGAGCCAAGTAAAAAAAGTAAAAATATCAATATAATTCATAAGCTACTGGCCTACGTATAAAACATATGCATATGATATATGCATTTTTATAAAATAAATATAAAAATATCGTCCCATGCAAGAACTTATTATATGCAACTTGTGTTAGAATCACTACATAATCACCGTTTCCCACTGTTTTCCCTAAAGCGTTAAACTACGCAGTTTAACGTGCCTTATTGTGTCCTATAATCACTGGATATAAAGTAATGTAATGCAATCCTATAATCAACCGGCCAGCTTTATTTTTTGGGTCATCTCTTATTGTACCTGCCGCTGGCATAATACTACACATCAGGTTTTTCCTGATTGTGACATTAATTTACCTTGATTAGACATATGTTTTCAAAAAAAAATTATTTTTTCCATGGTTCACTATAAGATTTGTTATTGTTTATTTATTTTAATTATTTTAATTTGAATTATCTATTATCTAATTGGCCAAAAACTTTCACTTGTTATTGCAAAATGCCTAGATTTTATCACCATTATTTGTATTGTCGTTACAAAAGGATTCATATTTATCATGCAGGTGTTGTACTTTATCTGGAGTCGCATTAAGCAAAAAAAAAGACAGTGCTGAATACATTTTCCCCGTACGAGCCGCCCATTATGGTCTGTCAGATACCATGCACATACATAGAGAGAGTTTTTTCTCTGTATCAGTGACCATTTATGGTCTCTGACAGATTGTTATATATGGAAAATAGAAAAGAAATGTTTACAAAGTTGTGGCACCCGAAAATTAAAGTTCATTTTTTTTTTAATTCATATAGTAAAAAATAAAATAATATAATAAATCGAATGGACAGAAGAATTTATTGACCTTATGGGACCCTCAGGTGTCACATCGAAGAAAATCATAACAACGGAACATGTTAATAAAAGTCCCGATGGCAATTGCGGAGCTGATGTGTTTATGGACTGTGATTTATATGTGTTTTAAATTTCGGCTTAAAAGGCATTAATCGCATCGGAAATTTTGCGAATGCATCAATCGTATCGGAGGAGTGGCATCACATCGGAACATTGGCAAATGCATTAATCACAATCGGAAGCATTGAGTTGTGATTAATCGCATCGGAAAATAGAAAAGAAAGGCTTATAAAGTTGTGGCACCTGAAATTTTCAAAGGTTAGCGTTGGGGTTAGAATATGAGAGCATATTATATGCGTAGTCTGCATTATTTTAAAGCGGACCCGATGCATATTATTCAACGGATTTGATAAGCAGGTTTGGTGTTGGTTTTTAAACCATTGGAAAATGCATAGACTATAATAAATCAAATGGACAGAAGAATTTATTAACTTTGTGGGACCCTCATGAATTGCATCGGAGAAAATCATAACAGCAGAACATGTTAATAAAAGTCCCTGATTAGACATATGTTTCAAATTTTTTTATTTTTTATTTTTGCCATGGTTCACTATAATATTTATTATTGTTTATTTATTTTAATTATTTTAATTTGAATTATCTGTTATCTAATTGGCCAAAAAATTTCACTTGTTATTGAAAAATGCCTATATTTTATCACCATTATTTGTACTATCATTACAAAAAGATTCGTATTTATCCTGCAGGTCTTGTACTTTATCTGGAGTCGCATTAAGAAAAATAACGAGACAGTGTTGAATGCATTTTCCCTATATGAGCCGCCCATTATGGCGTGTCAGATAGCACGCACATACATAGAGAGAGTTGTTTTCTATGTATCAGTGACCATTTATGGTCTCTGACAGATTGTTATATATGCGAAATAGAAAAGAAATGTTTATAAAGCAATATTATATGCGTAGTCTGCATTGTTTTAAGGCGGACCCGATGCATACTATTGAGTGGATTTGATAAGCAGGTTTGGTGTTGGTTTTTAAACCATTGGAAAATGCATAGATTATAATAAATCGAATGGACAGAAGAATTTATCAACTTTGTGGGACCCTCACGAATCGCATTGGAGAAAATCATAACAGCGGAACATGTTAATAAAAGTCCCGATGGCGATAACGGAGCCAATGTGTTTATGAACTGTGATTTATATGTGTTTGAAATTCCAGCTTAAAAGGCATTAATCGCATCAGAACGTTTTCTAATGCATCAATCGTATCGGAGGAGGGGCATCGCATCAGAACATTGGCAAATGCATTAATCGCAATTGGAAGCATTGAGTTGTGATTAATTGCATCGGAAAATAGAAAAGAAAGGTTTATAGAGTTGTGGCGCCCGAACTTTTCAAAGGTTAGCGTTGGGGTTAGAATATGAGAGCATATTATATGCGTAGTCTGCATTGTTTTAAAGCAGATCTGATGCATATTATTCAGCGGATTTGATAAGCAGGTTTGGTGTTGGTTTTTAAACCATTGGAAAATGCATAGATTATAATAAATCGAATGGACAGAAGAATTTATTAACTTTGTGGGACCCTCACAAATCACATCGGATAAAATCATAACAGCGGAACATGTTAATAAAAGTCTTGATGGCGATAATGGAGCCGATGTGTTTATGAACTGTGATTTATATGTGTTTGAAATTCCAGCTTAAAAGGCATTAATCGCATCAGAACATTAGCAAATGCATCAATCGTATCGGAGGAGGGGCATCGCATCGGAACATTGGCAAATGCATTAATCGCAATCGGAAGCATTGAGTTGCGATTAAATAGAAAAGAAAGGTTTAAAGAGCTGTGGCGCTCGAAATTTTCAAAGGTTAGCATTGGGGTTAGAATATGAGAGCATATTATATGCGTAGTCTGCATTGTTTTAAAGCGGATCCGATGCATATTATTCAGCGGATTTGATAAACAGGGTTGGTGTTGGTTTTTAAACCATTGGAAAATGCATAGATTATAATAAATCAAATGGACAGAAGAATTTATTAACTTTGTGGGACCCTCACGAATCGCATCGGAGAAAATCATAACAGCAGAACATGTTAATAAAAGTCCCGATGGCGATAACGAAGCCGATAGATTAATTATGAACAAGAGATTGCATAGTTAAAAATAAAATAATAAATTTGAAAAACAAAGAATTAAATATAAAATTAAAGTTATATATTTTTTAATTAATATGGTAAAAAATAAAATAATAAATCTATAGTGATTTTGTTCAAACAATAAAGTAGATTGGGATATGTATTTTTTAAACTATAAATAATAAAACAGGTAAAAGTATTACAAAATAAAACTTATCAAAGTTTTCTATTGCGTGATAAAGTACAACATATCAAATGAACCTTTTGCAACTGTGGACCCTGCTGAACGTGAAAAAACTTAAACCAAATATGGAAAATAAATTTTCCTTATAAAACTTATCGGGTTTGAGACTTGCCATTGCAATCAGCTGAAGACATAAGAACTTGCGATTGCGATTGTGCGAATCGCGTTGCATCATTCAACAGTAGCAAAGAAAACATATGCCCAAATTGTTATGCGATGTGGAAATCAAATCCGCCTTATAAAAGAACTTGCGATGCGATTGTCATTTTTCCTTTATATTTATTCATCACATCACAAAAGATCAAAAGTGAATTTTAACATTTATTACATGGATTTGCCGATTTCCGATTGTACGACAATATTAATTCAAAATCAGATGAAGGATCATGGGTTATTTTGTTCTCAATACGCGAATGTCACCCCTTGGAGAGCATTTGTGTTGAAAATACGGGGAGATTAAATGGTAATTAAAATCTTTGTAGCTGTTCTCATTATTGTGTTTTATTTTGGCTGAAAGCATTCGTTTGAATTGGAGAACAAAAGTTCGAATCCTTTCATTCGCAGAACTAGAGAGAGTTTACCTGACTCTGAAATGTCAAAGAGAAGCAGAAAGTCTAAAGCTGCTTTTGTTGCAAATGCTCCTGTGCTAAACATGTCGCCCAAGGAAAAACCCGCGAAGCTCAAGCTAGTCACAGACACCTCCTGTCAAGGACTGGGGAAGATGACATGGGAGAATGTATACAATTTGCTTGAAAAAGAGAAACCTAGGGTTGTTGTGCCCAAAGAAACTGTTCCTGATGAAGAAGATTTAGACTCTGAGTCTGAATCTCAACTTAGTGCACTGGCAAATTCATTTTTACACCGAGTTGCTGCCAGGGCGAGTATTTTTCCCTACTATGATGTTATCATATGGGTCATTGACAATGTGACCATTCAAAACATGTCTTTTTTTTCTGCTTCTGGATTAGTGTTTGGGTCATTCAGGGCAGAAGATATTAAAGCAATGTACCATCTTCCCAATCCACAAAATATTTACAACAAAGAATTCCTTAAATAATATGTTGCAGAACATCCAAACCAGGCAGAGCCAATCAAAGAATGGAGGAATAACACTGAGAAACATAAGCAAGAGGCATCAGGTATGTACTCTGTGGAGTCTCTCGCACCTCCATATTGTTATGCCGCAGCAATGATGTGTAGGTTGTTCAGAAACGACAACTCTGCTAGATTTTCGATTCAAATGGTCCCATTAATTCATTCTGCTCTTAATTCTGAAATTATGGATTGGGTTGTTATTTTGTCAAATAAGATAGCTAATCAAATTCTAGAGTATAGAAAAGATAAGAATTCAGGGAATTCTTCCCCTTTCCATTTTTGTGGTTATATTTTGGACGCCCTCTGTTTCAATTCTGAGTTCCCCATGTTAGGTTGGAAATTGACTCCAAAAGAACCTATTCCTATTCATGTGTATCATAGTTTCTTATGGAAAGAACATTTCAAAGTTCATGTTTACAGAGTCTGCCATGGTTTTCTAATTCCAATTTACCAAACCATTTTTGGTCATTTCCCTCCTAGACTATCTAATAAAGCCAAGACTGATTTGTCTGCTATCGGAGATTGGTTTGGAGAAGAAAAATTCACTTATATCATAATTTTTGGGAGTATTGTTCAGCCACATATCCTTCCCCTATATGTTCTAGATAAGCTGTTAGCTCAGGAGATTTCCTATCAACTGACAGTTGAAGGAATTTCTAGATTTTTTAAAAGAAATAAAAAGCTTATGTGGCCTACCTTCCCTTTTAACTGTGGTGACTATACTCTTAATAGTTTTTCTCATGCTGAGAAAGAAGTTGGTAAGATTTCTAATCTCAAGTTTTCAACAATTCCTGGAAGACAATACGACCCAAGGAAAGTGGCGCATGATTTTACTACCTCTGTTTTGATTGCCCGATTCGAGCATGAACCAGACATTTTTGATGATTTATTTGTTTCCATGGATGATATATCCCAAGTCTTTGATTCAACCAAGTCCAAGTTACAGGTCGAGGACTTGAAAAAGTTTTTTTTGTATAGAAGCCAAAGGTACTTATTGTGCCTCTTGATGAGTTGAGAGCTCCCACACAGGAGAAAGCATAAAAAAAAGCAAGAAGTACTTCTGGTAAAGAAGTAGAAGGAGCAAATCCTGTTTTAGGGAAAAAGGATGACAGCAGTAAAGTCGACAGTGCCAAAACAGAAACAACTTCTCAAAAATATATACAGAAGCCTTTAGTACAAACATAAAAAGGGAACACTGGCACTGATGCCCAGGTACATATTGAAAAGGGAAGTACAGAAAGTAAAAATACTGAACAGGCACCCAAGAATGATGCAGGTTCTCAACTTGGAGGACAAGTAGATACTGAATTGGTTGTTTCTTCTCATTTTCTAAATCAATATCAAAAATTTGCATAGCAGATAGGATTGCAAAACAATCCTCAAGTTGACGATCCCAAAGATCAGGATGTGGAAATCATTCCTGAAAACCCCACTAGAGAAATTATGCTAAAGATAGAAGAAATCCCTCCTTTAGATATATTCTACAGTCCCAAACATAGGGCTGTGGTAAGAAAACAAAGGAAAAGGAGGAGAACAGATCAAGATGCTCTTTTGGCATCACAGGGGGAATTGCTAAATGTTGTTTATAAAAATGCTGAGGTGGATCCATCTGAAGATCTCACCAAATTGTCTCAGTATGCTGGTGCCTATAGTGCTGCCACTATAGATAAAGCTTTCGAAGTTTCATAGCTAGTAAAACAAAAGGATATGCAAATTGCTATCTTTGAAGAACAGGTTGCAGGTGATCAACAAAATATTATTCAGATGGAACAACGGGTACAGGATGCAAAACTCAGAGCTAAACAACTAGAAGATCAACTCAGCCTTGAAAAGAAAAATATTGATAAACAAGCCTTGGGCAAACAACAACAGTTGACTCAAGAAGTATAAAAGCTACAAAATCTTTTACAAAATGAGAGAAATTCAAAAGTTGAACAGGAAAAAATGTTCCAATCAGAAATGGACAAGTTCAAGGAGTATCCCAAGCTGGATCAATTCATTACTGAAGCTCTTGAATGAACAAACTGCTATCTCAACAGTTAAATGAATTTTGTTTAAATTTGACACAAATTGAACCTTTGTATGAACTTACATCGTCTTTGATAGATAAATCAGTTACTGTTAGGCAATAAATTGAAGATGTTGATGATAAAATTTCCGAGTTTCTTTCATGGCAGGATACAGAGGAAGGAAGAAAAGCGAACCTTCCTAGAATTGAAGAGAGACACAAGGAAATTCTATTTATGGAATGGGAACAACAGTGAATGAAATCAGAAAGTGCCACATCAAGGGCTAAGAGTTTAATGAATAATACAACACAATTGATTAATGACAGCTTGTACGCTACCAATTTGATCTCAGATTGTACTCCAGGTGAGTTACCTAAAGTAAAAGAAGCTGATTCTAGGTGGAAGCAAGAGTTAATTGATAAAAATAAAAAAAATTAGCCAACTTCAAGGAATTTCATGGGATAATATGTGGTCTTATCTGATCAAGCCACACAGCCAACAGATGGCCATCAAATTCCTTTCGAATGCTATTCAATGTATCATTCCTGAATTCTCTGATGCTACATACACTAGACAGTTACATTCAAAAATGAGTTGGCCAACAGAAGTACAAGATATGCTCAATATCTGCCACCTTCGTTCATCCACCTTAATTGATGATCAATGAGCCAGTCTACTACAAGCTCGCATTTTAGTTTAAGATATTTTATTTTAGATAGATTGTAGGAATATTTTTAGTTATTTTGTTTTATTGAGTAACTATTTAAACCCCTTTCATGCATTTAGAAAGGGGTCCTTAATTTGTAATATTTTTTGACTTGGAGATTGCATTTTTGTACTGAATTTACTTCTATATTCTTTTATAAAGGATCAGATCTGGGGATTCTGTGCGGAATTATTTTTTAAGAGTTGAATTTCTGTACCTTGTAGTTGATTTTGCATTGGAATTGCTGGATTAGTGTATCAGGTTTCATTTGAAAGTCTCAAGATGGATACGGTATTTCTATCTATTCACTGTTAATTTCTTTTGTCATATGATATTCTGTTTTGAATTTGGTATCGTTTATGTGTGCTTCGTTTTACAATATTTCTTTATATATATCATTTTTTAGTATATTAGAAATATTTATCTTTCATAAGTGTATCTAAATGATATACAATGATGAATACAATATGCTAATATAACTTTGTTTAATTTATTAAACAGAGTTATCTTTATTTGTTGCTGCACATTTCAATTAAGCTATAATACATTTTTATGGTTATTGTTCAATTGAAATAATTTTAAGTTGTATTCACATATGATACACGGGCTAGTTTTAGAATTTCTTTATCAGTATTTAAATTAGATTAGCTAGTAATTTCATTTCAAGTCATTTAGTCCCATTTCCCCCATCCAATCATTCCATTACCAACCCATTCAAATTACTAGGAAACTGGTCCTACAAATCCAGTTGGGGCCACCATTCCAAACGGAAAAGGAGCTGAGAGCACATCAATTATAGAACTGCACATAACATCTTCAGAGTTGTCAGGAATTTGTTTCAGAAGAGTAGTTGGTTGAAGTATAAATGTGCGTTCGTCTATTGGTGTTGTGTTTATAAAGTTGCATTCTCTTGAACTATGATTCAATGGTGGTGATAGAGCTATGTGGACTGCTTGTTGAGCTAAAATTTGTTGAAGGTTAAGCAAAGCATTGCCTAGATACCGTATCATTTGAATAACATCAATTTTGCTCTTTTCATGTTCTTTTCGTATCCTTTTGAATGCATTTGTCATAGATCTGTCAACTTTGGTCACATGTGAAGTGCAATATGAAGCTGCAACATATGCGTTTAAAACATATTGAGCATCTGTATTTGCATTCCATAGGTGTGGCATATTGTATGCAAAGCTATTATTCCATATTTCTGATGGTTTTCGTTGCAAGAATACCATTGGTTGTGTTAATGTACTTTGTATTAATTCGATGTAAGCAGTTTCTGTTAACTGGAATTCATCTAAGAAATCTTCATGACCAGTTGATTTGTCATAGTGTTTTTGCTCTAAGGTGCAAGGACAAAAATTTTTCATTTATTGAGCCATGTACCGAAGTAATTGGTTCAAGAATCCTTGTTCTTTTCATTGGTAGTATTGGAAATTTGTATCTACACTGTGATGCTTTTCTTTTTTATAGCTTTTGGTATGATGATGTTCATGTATCTTTGCGAGTTCTAGATCAAGGTGATTTGTGCTACAAGTTATATAGTTATCCAAGAAGTTTTCAATTTCTAAGTTAGTATTAATTCCATATACTAGAGCATTTTCTATCCATATAAGAGCATGTTCATGTGCACTACTTCTATTTTGGAACTTAGTTACAAAGTAGTAATCTAATATTTTGCCAAAAAATGTGCTATCTTGACAGATCAATTGCTTCAATGCACTTGTCTTATGTCTATAGTAACGTGTACATGTTACTGGGTCATTTCTGACAAGATAATCAATGTTGCATTCCTCAATTTTTTCAATGTGTTTCTCTTTATTTCTATTGCTATGTAATTTAATAAGAGTTTGCAGTGGTGTCCAAAGATGGTCTGCACTTGTAAATATAAGAAAGAAAGTTGGAGGACCTAATTGTCGTACCATTGCAAATATATGTTTCTGCATTTGTTGATGGTAATCAGGAGAAATTCTTATATGTTTGAAATCTATGTATCCAAGCAACATAAGTACATTCTCACAACAACAGATTACTTCACAAAATGGGTAGAAGAAATTCCTCTAAAGGTAGCCAACTCTGACGAAATTATTGATTTCATCGATCAATTCATCATTACCAGTTTTGGTGTACCTAAGGCTCTGGTCTGTGATAATGCATCTTATTTTTCTGGTAATAGTATAATGGAATTTGCAATTAAAAGAGGTTTTAAATTGAAATATTCAATTAACTATTATCCACAAGGTAATGGTTTCGCTGAATCCAATAATAAAAATCTCTTCAAAATCATTAAAAGGACTATTGATCAAAGCCAAAGGAATTGGCACAAGTCTTTAATCTTTGCATTATGCGCTGATCGTATTACTCTTAAAGCTTCTATTGGAACTTCACCTTTCAATTTAGTTTATGGTAAAGAAGCTGTAATACCATCAAATCTAGCTCTTCCATCATTAGTCCTGGTGCAATTCATTGAAGAAAATAATATGCTCTCATATTCTAACCCCAACAGTAACCTTTGAAAATTTCGGGCACCACAACTTTATAAACCTTTCTTTTCTATTTGCCGATGTGATTAATCGCAACTCAATGCTTCCGATTGCCATTAATGCATTTTCAAATGTTCCGATGTGATGCCCTTCCTCTGATGTGACTGATGCATTCGCAAAATTTCCGATGCGATTAATGCCTTTTAAGCCAAGACTTCAAACACATATAAATTACAGTCCATAAACACCTCGGTTGCGCAATCTCCATCAGGACTTTTATTAACATGTTCCGCTGTTATGATTTCTTCCGATACGATTCGTGAGGGTGCCACAAGGTTAATAATTTCTTCTGTCCATTCGATTTATTATATTATTTTATTTTTTACTATATCAATTAAAAAAAATATAACTTTAATTTTATATTTAATTCTTTGTTTTTCAAATTTATTATTTTATTTTTAACTATGCGATCTCTTGTTCATAATTAATCTTTGTGCTCAGCCTACCTGCTTAGACTCTCTGTCCATATACGTACTGTATTCATTTTTATTTTTTAAATCTACGCACTGTAAGCCAGAACTTCAAATACATATAAATCACAGTTCATAAACACATCGGCTCCGTTATCGCCATTGGGACTTTTATTAACATGTTCCACTGTTATGATTTTCTCCGATGCGATTCGTGAGTGTCCCACAAAGTTAATAAATTCTTCTGTCCATTCGATTTATTATAATCTATGCATTTGCCAATGGTTTCAAAACCAACACCAAACCTGCTTATCAAATCCGCTGAATAATGTGCAATGGGTCTGCTTTAAAACAATACAGACTACGCATATAATATGCTCTCATATTCTAACCCAACGCTAATCTTTGAAAAGTTCGGGCGCGACAGCTTTATAAACCTTTCTTTTCTATTTCCCGATGCGATTAATCGCAACTCAATGCTTCGGATTGTGATTAATGCATTTGCCAATGTTCCGATGTGATGCCCTTCTTCCGATGCGATTGATGCATTCGAAAACGTTCCGATGCGATTAATGCCTTTTAAGCCAGAACTTCAAACACATATAAATCACAGTCCATAAACACATCGGCTCCGCAATTGCCATCGGGACTTTTATTAACATGTTCCGTTGTTATGATTTCTCCGATGTGATTTGTGAGGGTCCCACAAGGTTAATAAATTCTTCTATCCATTCGATTTATTAAATTATTTTATTTTTTACTATATTAACTAAAAAAAATATAACTTTAATTTTATATTTAATTCTTTATTTTTCAAATTTATTATTTTATTTTTAACTATGCAATCTCTTGTTCATAATTAATCTTTGTGCTCAGCCTACCTGCTTACACTCTCTGTCCATATATGAACTGTATTAATTTTTATTTTTTAAATCTATGCACTCTAAGCTGGAACTTCAAATACATATAAATCACACTTCATAAACACATCGGCTCCGTTATCGCCATCGACACTTTTATTAACATGTTCCGCTGTTATGATTTTCTCCGATGCGATTCATGAGGGTCCTAGGAAGTTAATAAATTCTTCTGTCCATTCGATTTATTATAATCTATGCATTTGCCAATGGTTTAAAAACCAACACCAGACCTGCTTATAAAATCCGTTGAATAATATGCATCGGGTCCGCTTTAAAAAAATGCAGACTACGCATATAATATGCTCTCATATTCTAACGCCAATGCTAACCTTTGATATTACATAAGCTAAACTTGAGAAAATCTACTTACTTTATTATTATCAACTAATCAAAGCTTGAGATAATCTAGAAAATGTTTTTATCCTTGAAGAATTAGAAAGAAATTGTAAGTGATTTTTATTCTTTTTCATAGTTAGATTTTATTTGAATTATCTTAAGAAAAGTTTTCATTATCTTTAGAAATTTTTACTTACTTGAAATATAGTATTCATTTCATTTCTTCAGAGATAACTGTTCCTTCCAATGAATCGCCAATTGTTGTACTGTACAACAACCCTCCTCATTTTTAAATTTTTGGAATAAATCCCATTTAAAAATAGCTCCCCTTTTTATATCTTTTCCATAAATAAAAAAATGCATATCACATTTTATTCACAAAGTTTACAAGTCTTAAAAAATTTCCGATCCGATGAGTTAAAATACCTTTTAACATATTTCGAACATATTAGAAAAATTTTATACTTAGAAATATGTTAAAATGAATAGTAAATTGCAATCGGAAATTCGGAAAAGTTCTCTTAAAGAGTTGTTATTGCTTTGAGAAGTTCCGATGCGATCGTGCTCAATCCAAATCGCATTTTGGAATAATATTAAGTATTGCACTTTTTCTATTTATAACAATGCGATGCGATTTATCACAATCGCGTCTCGGGAAAAAGATTAAACATTGCATTCATCTCATTGCAAAATTCCGATGCGATTGCGCTCAATTGCAATTGCATTTTCGGAGATAGATTATAACAATCCACTTCATTTTAAATCTCTGATGCGATTGGGATTTGGAAATAACGTTTTCACTCAAAAAAATTGCGATGCGATCATCGCAATAAGAAAATCGGCATGAATCATATTCCATTTATCTTGCGCACCATTGAAGACTTGCGATGCGATTGTTATTTTGCCTTTATATTTATTCATCACATCGCAAAATATCAAAAGTGAATTTTAACATTTATTACAAGGATTCGCCGATCTCCAATATACCATTACGGTTTTGTAAAATAATCACTATTGAATGGAAAATTCCGAGTCAATAAACTGATTCCTAGTACAAGATGCGTCATTGGCCTGGAAAATTGTTGAAAACAAATGAGTTGGATAAAGTTTAATAATTTAAATTGCCTCGATGTATTTATTTAACATTTTGCTATAAATATTTGAGATTCTATGATATAACATTACACAACAGCAGTGTATACGAGCAATAACAGAGAATGCAATTATAGAAATTTAAAATTTAAATTAAATTATGTTATAAATAAACTTTATCATCTTTTTATTATTATTTATTTTAATTATAAAAACTTTAAAAAAATATTTAAAAAAAAATAATTGTAAAAAAATATTAGGATTGAAATTTGTTGAAATGTTAAATAAATCTAATACAAATAATAGTACTTAAAATTGTGATTTAAAAAAATTAATTTTAGTAATTGGGATTATGTTAAATAGTTATAGTGAATAATTCTTATTTTTCTAATTCATATTCAAATTTTCACCAATTACATGATAAACATTAATATGTTGATGATTATTACTTAAATTAGTTATATTTGAACTAACCTTTACCACTTTCGTATATATGTAGATTAACTTCACAGTTTGACAGTTTTCAAACTCCACACCTCTGACATATTTCAGCCATGAGTATTAATTGTACTGTGAGTAATTATATCAATTTAATGGTTTTGATATTTCTCGGGATCTTATCTCATTAAGTGTTTCGTGCCAATTTTTATGGCTCTATTAATTTTGTTCAAATTGCTATTTTAACTAATTCGCTTTCCGTTTCCTGTATATAGAAATGCATGTGAGTCTGGGCAGTTCACTCTATTAGTGTTGTACGGAAGCTTGTGCATTGAAGGTTATAAAACTTTTCAATTAATATGAGATTAACAACGTTCAAGTCTTACCACATTAACTTTACCCTTCAAATATGCTTTATTCTGAATGTAGTATGGTTGAAACCACAGGTAATAAAGATAAGGTTATAAGGCCATAGGTAATTATATAAAGACTTTTATCGTAAGTCATGACGAGTAAATTAAGTTATGTTTGTACTATATATTGTACAGTGACGAAGGAAGCTGACCCCTGAGCTACTTGACATCAGTGGTGAACTTCTCTAGACTGACCCGCAGTCATATATAGCATTACTAAGTACACATTAGCGACATGCTAATAAGAACATCATAAATAAAATTGTGATGCATGGAGCTTTTATTACTTGTATGATTAGAAGTTGCAAATAGAACATATGAATAACACTTTAAAATTTGAATCTATCACGTTGAAAATGCTCAACCATAGATTAACTAATTATAAGTATATTATAGTTAAAAAAAATAAGTTTTTATTTTCCTTAATTATAATTTAATACTTAATAAATATATATATAGTAGATATTTATTTTGTTCAATTTGCCACTTCTTTTTAAATTATTTGTGCTAATAGTTTCTTTATTTATTATTTTATATTACTATGTTTATTTATTACTTTATACTATTAAATATTGAACTGCAAGTGCAAAATACTCCTAATTTATATAATTTTTATTAATGTAAATTTAGTGAGTTATGATAAATAAATATAATAAATTATTTTTTAAAATAAGTTTCCACTTAAATTATTATTATCAATAATTTTTTGTATAATATTTAGGTATGATGAAGTTCTTATAAATTTAATTTGCATAATATTTATACATCTTCTATACTATATTTAAAAAAAAAAATATTCAATTTTATTTTTAGTGGTTGCTACTTAGTTTAATTTAATTACTAATTTATTTTGTATTGTTATTATGTAATTAGTATTGGTTAAATGTAATTAATATTTAAGTTGCTTCACACCATTGTTAAAACACAAATTAAGCTTAAAAAAGAAATTAGGCTGGGGGTGTTGTTTAGTCTTCATTAAATTATAAATAGTCATTAATATATTTTTGACTTTCCTATGAAATTTGATTGAAAACGCTTTTAAGAACCATTGGATCCATGTCATTAAATAATTTATTAAAAAACATAAATTACAGATTTATGTTTTTCTGATTCGAGGATTACATTAAAGTAAATCCATATCAAATCTACATGTTGTTACATGAAAATATTTGGTTGACTGATCCCATGTATAGCAATAAGGATCAGACCCCATACAACTTATTCATTAGCAATATATTCCTCCAGTTACGTCACTATATAAGCATTGAATCTTATTACAAGGAATTAAATGGGGTAGAATAAATATTTCAATTTATTTAAAGAGAGTTAAATGATGTAGAATATGAACTCAATAGAATTTTGGTTTGTGGAGTTGTTTTAGTTTTCATCAATTTTTAATGTTATCCACATAGTTTTTACTTGCCGCTCCAAATTATTGAATTTTGGTATGTGAAGTTGTTTAGTTTTCATTAAATTATAAGTTAGTTATTAATATATTTTCTACTGGGTTGAAAATACTTTTAAGAACCATTACATCCACATCATTAAATAATTTATTAAAGAACACAAATTACAGATTTATCTTTTCTCGCTTTGAGGATTACATTAAAGTAAATCCATGTCGAATCTACATTTATAATCGATCATTTCTTGATTGTACAAATGCTCACAGCTGTCCACCTATTCTGCCGCGAAAACCATCATGGAAAAAATAAAATTCAAATTTCAATGTTATTAATTATACATAGAATCATTATTAACAATAAGGTTTTCCGAGAACATAATAAGGGACTGCACTAAAAAAAAAAACTGCGTGCGCGATCTGCCTACGCGTGTCTTTAACGTAGCAGCCGATTGCTAGTTATCCCTCTTGCGCGAGGCCGCTGGCCTGTCATGGCCTCTCCGAATGCTACTACGGAGGGCTTTATCGAACAGTCTGCAACAGATGCATTTTCAGCATTGGTCAAATCCTTACAGCCCCAAAGAACTCGCCCTGCGCTGTCCAAGTTTGTTAAGAAGTTAGATGGGTTGCAAGAGGTCGATCTCCCTCCTACACTTCCTCGAATGGTTGCGCTCTCTTTAAATGAACGGGGGCTCATCGGTCAATTCACTAGCCTACGACCTTCTCCGAAAACAGTTCAACAATGGATCGAAAGAAACTGGGCAGACAAAGTAAATGGTAAAATCTCCATTCGTTTATGTGGAAAAGGTTATTATACTTTCCATTTCGAATCTAGAGCAGACAAGGACTTAATATTTAGAAATGGCCCATATTTCATGGACTCTCGTGGCTTGTATATGAACAAATAGACTCCAGAATTCGATCCTGAGCTGGATGTCCCTAATGCAGTCCCGGTTTGGGTTCGACTTCCACATCTCCCGCTCCACTGTTGGGGAGATGACTCAGTTCGAGCCATTGGAAATGTTGTTGAAAAATACATTGATTGGAGTGAGCCCAAGGATAATATGCAGGCGTGTGCGCATATATGTGTTGAAGTTGATCTCGACAAAGGTCTTCCAGAAGTAATCAAATTAAAGGTGGATGAATGGATGCACATTCAGCAACTGGACTACGAAAAAATTCCCTTTAAATGCAAGGTATGTCACGAATACGGCCATTTTGCCAATCGCTGCTCTAAACTAGTTAATGATGTACCTGCTCAATCTGAGGAACAATGGGAAAATGTAAAAAAAAGAAGACTGCATCTGGCCCGAAAAAAAACTATGAAGAGGCTCCTCTCAAATCTGCCCCTCCCAAACCAAACCCCCCTTCAGCTCCCCCCAAAGCTTCCTCCTCAGTTGTTCCTCCCCCCTCCTCTTCTCTAGGCCCTCCCATCTTCCCCACCCCGGGGCCAACCTCTGATTCTCCCCTGATCTCATCAAATCCCTTTGGCGCCCTCTCTCTCCCTGAAAATGACCCCCTGATCCCCCTTGAAAATGATCCCCCCATCCTTTATTCCCTTTCTCACTCCTCTCCCTCCCATTCCCTCGATCCCCCCCCACCCCGAACAACCAGGAGCTCCTCGAAAGAGCATGGAGTTAATCAAGAGTCTAAAAAAAAAGGACCTGGCAGGAAATCAAGCAAACAACAAAGGGATGAAAATGCTCAAAAAGATATTTCCATGGGAACTCAAAATCCCATAGAAACTTATATATTGGGTCAAAACAACAAAGAAACAACACATAAGGAGCAATGGGGACAAGCATCTCTCCGAAACCTACATACTCAATGATGAAAGTTATATCATGGAATTGTAGGGAACTGGGGCACCCCTCTAAAACTGCTGCCCTAAAATATCTTACAGACCATGAGAAGCCAGGAATAGTAATGATTCAGGAAACTAAGCAAATATTGCAAGAGATGACAAGAATTATAGACCAGCTCAGGCATTATGAGGGACACATATGTGAAGCAAGAGGAGCTTCTGGTGGAATCACCACTATGTGGAACAAAAATGTTTGGACATGCACATCCAATACTATCAATCAATACTGGATCAAATTCATATTAGAAAAGCATGCAGAGCACAAACAAATAGTCATTTATAACATTTATTCACCGAACCATTTCAGAGACAAAGAGCAGTGTTGGACCACTCTACAAGAAGACATCCAAGCTGAAGACAACAGAAATATCATCCTTGGGGGAGACCTCAATCTTATATTACACTCCAATGAAAAAAGAGGAGGCATATTTACCCATGATCCTTATAGAGCAAAGCTGGAAGACATCATGCAAGAGTGCGATTTAGTTATCATCCCAAAAAATCAGAGGTACACGTGGAACAACCACAGGCTGGGCAAAGATAACATAATGGAGTGACTTGATAGAATTCTGGTAAACACTACTTTCCTCTCTGAGTTCTCCACTGCTCATGCTATAATCCTTCCTTATTTAGCATCCGATCACTACCCCATCAACATTGTCCTTGAAGCACATTGTCCTTTGGGGCCGTTGCCTTTTAAATATAACTCTCTATGGCGCAACAATCCAATTGTGGATTAGATTGTTAAAACAGCCAGACAACATCACATAGAAGGATCACCGAGGTTCATTTGGGAATGCAAACTGAAAAATACAAAACATGCCTTGAAGGAATGGGTGAAGCAGCATTACAAAGAAACAGAAAACGCCAAAGCTGAGCTAAAAAATAAATTGAAAGAAAATCACAGGAAAATAGAGGAGAACTAGCTTTCCCAAGAGGATAGAGCATTAGAAAGTGATTTATATTATCAGCTGTACCGGGTCAATAGAGAAGAAGAACAGAAGTGGAGAATTAAGTCAAGACAGCTTTGGCTTCAAGGAGGAGATAAAAATTCTGCTTTTTTCATAAGCAGACAACTGTCAGGAAAGTCAGAAATAATGTCACCATGATCAATGATGAGGAATTCTGCCCTCAAAAAACCCAAGAAGCTATAAAAAAAACTGCCTCAGACTATTAGAACACTCTTTTGACAGAGATAAAGGAAACAGAGGATTATTCAGACCTCCTACAACACATGCCCAAAGGAATCAGTGAGGATATCAACACAGATTTGACTAAAGAAATCAATGAAGAAGAAATACAAAATTCCATCTGGGCTCTTCAGCCAGATAAAGCCCCAGGCCTAGATGGCTTTCCAATCTATTTCTATAGAACATACTGGGGAACAATTAAAAAAGACCTTGTCAAGATGCTAAGATGGATCCAACGCAAATGCAAAATAGGAGGATTTACTAATGCAACCCACCTTGCACTTATCCCTAAAGAAAATCGACCTTTGTGCTTTTCTCGTTTTCGCCCCATATCGTTGTGTAACTCATCATACAAAATCTTGAAAAAAATCTTGGCTACTCACCTAAAACCTCTCCTCCCCTCTCTCATTTCTGAAAATCAAGGGGGTTTTTTGGCCAATAGGCAAATCTGGGACTCCATCCTTCTTGTCCAAGAGGCTATTCACTCCAGTCAAACTAGAAATGAGAAAGGCTTCATCTTAAAGTTAGACTTAGCCAATGCTTTTGATTGTGTCAGGAATTCCTTCCTAATTGATGTGCTTGAAAAAAAGGGATTTTCCACTTCCTTTATCAGCCTTATTAAAGCCTGCATCACAGGACCTTGGATCTCCCCTCTTATTAATGGCAGACCTGGACCACCCTTCCAATCTTCACGAGGACTTAGACAAGGCTGCCCCCTTTCACCTTATCTCTTCATTTTGATGGCTGAATCATTTAGTAGAGCTCTGGATTACAACTGTCATATGGGCCTCATCACCGGGATCAAATTTGATAATGGAGTCAAGAACATCAATCCCTCTCAGTTTGCTGATGATACTCTACTAATGGGGGGAGCTTCAAACATCATAGCCAGCCATTTCAAAGCTCTCCTAGATAAATACATGAGCTATTCTGGAGGTCTGATAAATTACCATAAGAGCTGTATATATGGGTGGAACACCTCGGCACAAGTTCTCCATAGGATTGCTAATATCTTTGGGGTTCCATGTAAGCTGGATTGGGAGCATTTTACTTATTTGGGCATGCCTGTGAGTGCCGGAAACTTGAAAGAAACATCCTGGGAAGTTATTATTGACAAGATGAAAAGGAAGATACAACATTGGGGCACCTCTTGGCTTAACCCAACAGGGTGCCTAATTCTTCTTAAAGCAGGCCTTTCCTCGCTGCCCTTGTACTGCTTTACTCTCATACAAGCCCCTGCCAATTTTAATATTAAAATGGATGCTCTCCTTCATCACTTTCTTTGGCAAGGAGGGAGAACAGAGAAAAAAAATACAATTTGGTAAGCTGGAAGCAGGTCACTCATCCATGTGAGAGAGGAGGACTGGGAATCAGATCCTCTAAACTTCTAAACCTTGCCTTTGCTAGAAAACTATTTTGCAGACTCATAACTGGTAGGAATTCTTGGTGGAAGTCAGTTCTGGAAAAAAAATATCTTGGCTTCCCAAGGCATCAGCTTTTGGATCATGAGCTACCTAACAGAACGTGCTCAAAAATATGGAGGATGTGTAAGAAAGCTATACCATTTCTTAAACAAAACACTTCCAAAGTGCCCAAAGGCGGCTACTACATAAGAATTGGGGAAGACTAAATAATGGGGCAACAGCCCATAAGTCGATGGCCTGGTACACAACAGATTCTAGCTTTTTTCAATAGTGCAGGTATACAAACTCTGGATCAGATCTCTCCATGGGAAGCCCACTCTCATACCTGGAAAGGTTGGACCTTCCCACACATACCTGCAGATACAGAAATCAGCCTCAACAACCTGAAAGACTATCTTCATGGTATAGCACCTTCCAAACGCTACCTTGCTGATGACTTTTGATGGGACCCTTCAGGCACAATCTATGCTATTAAGGCTGCTTATCATCAGATCTGCAACATCGAATATCCCATGGCTATCTGGGCGCAATGGAGACTACTTTGGAAGGCAAAAACTCTCCCAAAAATTAAATTCTTCTTATGGATCCTCCTAAGAGGGAAAGCCCTCACCTCAGAGAACCTCAGAAAGCGAGGAATAAATGGGCCATCTCGCTGTCCAAACTGTCAATCTGAAGAAGAGACAAGCCAACATCTATTCATCGACTGTCCATTTGCCTCATCTTGCTGGAAGGAAGCTTTTCGGAGCCACAATCTCCCTTGAGCGCCTAGCACTAGCATATTTGAAGCGTTGCACATATGGAAAAAAAGCTACCTGTGGGGAAAAAAAACAAACAACATAGCTCGAAGGGTCTGGAATGCCTTGCCCTGTACCCTTCTATGGAACATCTGGTTGGCAAGAAACAACATGATCTTCAAAGGCAAAGAAACCAGTGGTAGAAAGCTCTATAACAAAGCTTGGAGTCTCAATTTGGAAGCTCTGTCCACAAAATGTCAAGGGAATTTGAATGTGCTGGATCTACATGTTGAAGAAAGGAATTACATAGGGAATATTCTAGACAGAAGCAACATAGAACAAAATAGAAGTAATCCCAGTAGCAGAGCCAACTCCAGGTGTAGCTGGAAACTTAGGATGAAAGAAGAAGAATTTGCTCGATGGCTCAGGAACTGCAATACCCATTATCTCTTTTTCGATGGTGCCTCCAAGTCCAACCCAGGAATGGTTGGGGATGGAGGATTCATTTGCAACGGTAATGGTGATGTGTTAACAGAATATGAATGGGGACTGGGCTCTGTATCCAATAACAGGGCTGAAGCATTCGCCCTCTTCCAAGGTTTGCTCCAGCTTCAGAAACTTGGTATAACCACGGCTATAATAATTAGAGATTCTTCCATTGTTATAAGTCTGTTGGTAAGCAACAGAAAAGCCCAAAATTTGATTCTACAACAAATCATAGGGCGATGTCAATCTCTTGACCAGCAGATGAAAGGCAATCGATTTTACCATGTCCTTCGTTCACTCAACAAAAATGCTGATGAACTGGCAAACAAAGCATGCTCTCACACTGTTGGCAACCTCTGGTGTAATGGCTCTGACCAATATTTTTTCTTGCCATGATCAGGTTCTTTTTCCTCAGCAGATCCGTCCCACAGCAGATCACTGCTCTTGGTCTCCGAAACCCTTTTCCCAGCTTCTCTGCAAAGTCTCACACTTCAGCCTTCTGTCCACTGGCGGTGATCCCCACAGATGTAACTTCTGCAGCATCAAAACCTTACTCTCTCTGGAACGCCCCTTTAAACTCCATTAAGCTCTGCGCCCCTTGTGTATTTAACCTCTCGTGCTTAATCGAATGCCTACAAACACCAGTTGATCTCTTTCCAAATTCACTCTATCGATCTCAGTCTCATCTCGGACACTGCTCCATGAATTCTGCGTCTCTGTCCACCCAGACAGAGTTTCTCTGCTCCAGAACTTGTCTTCTTGTGCCTTTGTATTCGCCCCTGTCAGCTTCATAGGTAGCCCTGAAGACAAGTCAAAGATTGGCAAACAAAAAATTCTTTGAATTAATCGAGCGGCAATATTACTACCTCAACGGACGGCAATTGCATCACGCCTGCAAAATTAAATATGAAATGTAAAGTCTATTTTATGTTACTACAGTTTGTTAGAATTTATATTGTCTCCTTCTTTCTCATAGTGAAGGAAGCAAGTTGTAAAACAGAAATTGGCACCAATCGCATCTACTGTTGGCCCTCCCCTTGCCAACGCCATCTTGTAAAGTTGGAGACCTGTCTCCCTCTCTTTTTTTGAATACCAATCAGCAACCAATTTTGTGAAAAAAAAAAACAATAAGGTTTTCAGCATCGAATATTTAATTTATGACATTCATTATGCAAATGCAGATCTGAATTGGAGGATCTAGTGATGTCACAGACATCCCATGTAGATCTCTTGATATCAACAACCATTAATTCAAAATTAAATAGCATAAAATTATAGCATGTTGTGTAACTAGCTCCAAAAAGAGAAGAAAAGAGATATCAACGCCTTAGAAATGAGCCACTTCGAGGGGGAAACCTCCAATACATTACATAAATGAACAATTCTTGGATGATACAATTTACAAAACCTCCTTTCTATATAGGAGTCCATGGGGCCATAATGTAATCCTAGTGGGCCACAATGTAATCCTAGCCGACCTAACAATAATAATTTAAGGGCACAATAATAATAAAATGGGGGTTACAAGGATACAATAATAACAATAAGGGGGTTACACTAACAACAATAAGGGACTATACTAGTAATATAGGGACCTAACATGCCCCTCTCCTTCAAAAAAGTGTTGCCCTCAACGCTTGAGTAGCTCTGGGTGCTTCTGTATAAAATTCTCATCCTCCCATGTAGAATCTTCAGTGGGTAAGTTCTTCCACTTGATGAGATGCTCTGAAATTGATCGATTCCGTAGTTGTCGAGTTCTTGTTTCCATGACCGCTTCTGGTTCCAATATGATTTTTCCTTCCTCATCAAGTTCTGGCAATATTGTTTGAACTGGAAGATTTTCACCTATAACCTTCTTTAAGCATGAAACATGGAAAACCGGATGTACTCGCGAAGAAGCAGGAAGCTCCAATTTGTATGCCATAGTACCAATCTTTTGCAACACCTTGTAAGGACCATAGTACTTTGGCGATAATTTGTTATCCTTCTTAGCTTGCTTGAGGGACATTTGTTTGTATGGTTGTAGCCGTAAAAATACCCAATCTCCTACATCAAAACTTCTCTCACTGCGATGTTGATCTGCCTATTGTTTCATTCGATTTTGTGCCAAATTCAGGTTATCCTTTAAGAGTTGGAGAACTTATTGCTGATGCTCGATGTGATCTTCCACTGCTTGAACCTTCGAATTTTCCCTTAAAGATGATGTGATGGATGGTAGATGATATCCATAAAGTGCCATAAATTGGGTCATTTTTGCTGCAGTATGGAAGGAAGTGTTATACCACCATTCAGCAAGAGGTAACCACTTGACCCATTGTGTTTGTTTATCAGATACAAAACAACGAAGATATCCTTCCAAACATTTATTTACTATCTCGGTTTGACCATCAGATTGAGGATGATAAGATGAGCTATGAGCTAACTGAGTACCCAAACAAGAAAATAACTCCGTCCAAAAATTTCCAGTAAAAATGGGATCTCTGTCGCTCACAATAACCCTTGGGCTTCCATGTAGCTTTTGAATACTGTCCATAAATGTAGTAGCAACTGTACTTGCTTTAAATGGATGAGATAATGCACAAAAGTGTGCATACTTGGTAAGTCTATCAACTACCACCATGATGACACTCTTTCCTTCGGACTTAAGTAAACATGTGATAAAATCCATTGAAATCTCCTCCCAACGTTGACTTGGAATGGATAAAGGTTGTAGAAGTCCCGGGGTCTTAATTGTCTCAACTTTATTCTGCTGGAAAACCAAACATTCTGTCACAAACTTTTGAATATCGGATTTAAGGCCATCCCAAAAAAATTCTTTCTTCACCCTGTGGTAAGTTTTTAAAAATCCCGAGTGTCCTCCTAAAGGAGAAGTGTGCAATTCCAGAAGAATCTTTTGTTTTAGTTGGGAATTCTTACAAAGATATAAGCGATCTTTGTACCATAAGGAATCATTTTCCAACTAAATGTATCAGATGTACTAGGATCTTGCTGCAACTTTTGAATGAGTGTCCATACATCTTTGTCCTTCTTCCATTCATCTCTTGCTTCGGTTATCGAATCTGGTTGGATAATAGAAATGGCACAAAGAAATGCTTCCACCTCTTCATTCTTTCTTGAGAGTGCATCTGCAACAACATTAAGCTTTCCTTTTTTGTAGATTATTTCAAAGTCATAACTCAACATCTTTGTGACCCATTTTTGCTGCTCTTCGGAAGATATTCTTTGTTCCCAAAAGTGTTTAAGACTATCATGATCAGTTTTTACCTTGAAGTGTCTTCCCATTAGGTAAGTTCGCCATTTCTTTAGTGCATGCAGTATTGCTAACATTTACTTCTCATAAATAGGTTTCTGTAAATACTTTCCTTTGATTGGACGACTTTCAAAAGAAATGGGTATTCCTTCCTACATTAACACTGCACCAATTCCATTTCCTAAGGCATCACATTCCACAATAAAGGTTTTTGTGAAGTCTGGCGTAGCTAAGACCGGTGCTAGGCACATTTCCTCTTTAAGATGTTCAAAGGCCTTAGTTGCTTCAGGAGTCCATGGAAATGCATCTTTCTTCAATAATGTTGTTAGAGGTGCTGCTATTCTCCCATAATTCTTAACAAACTTGCGATAATACCCTGTTAACTTGAGAAATCCTCGCAACTGCTTTATGGTTGTGGGGACTTTCCATTCCTTAATGGCTTTAATTTTGTTAGGGTCTACTTTAACACCCTCGTGAGATATAATATGACCCAGATATTCCACCTCTTGTACTCCAAAGAAACATTTGGATGTTTTTGCATATAATTTTTTCTCCTACAATAGTTTGAGTACCCTGTCAACATGTTCAACATGATCCTTCCAAGTCCTACTGTAGATTAGTATATCATCAAAAAACACTAGCACAAATTTTCTAAGGAAGGGTTTGAAAATGGAATTCATCAACCCTTGAAATGTAGAAGGTGCATTGGTAAGGCCAAAAGGCATGACCAAAAATTCATAATGACCCTCATGAGTTCGAAATGTTGTTTTTGGAATATCTTCGATCTTCATTCTAATTTGATGATATCCTGAACGAAGATCCAACTTGGTAAAATAAATTGCTCCATGTAATTCATCCAATAATTCATCAATCACAGGAATGGGAAATTTGTCTTTAATGGTGAGCTTATTGAGCTCCCTATAATCCAGACACATTCGCCATGATCCATCCTTCTTGTGTACCGATACTACAGGAGCAGAGAAAGAACTTTGACTAGGTTGAATTATACCCGCCTCTAACATTTCTGCAATCATACGTTCAATTTCGCTCTTTTGTAAGTAAGGATATCTATAAGGCCTGATGTTTGGAGGAACACTTCCTGGAATCAAATGAATAGCATGATCATGATCACGAATAGGTGGGAGTCCTTTGGGAGTTTCAAACACCTTGGAATGATTGTCCAAGACTTGTTGGAGATCTGCAGAAATAGATGATTTTGATGTCGGAACTTCTAGTGAGCATAATGGTGCAATTACGCCTCGTTGTTCTTTCTTTAGAAGCTTTGTCATGAAATTAGAGCTTATTATCCTTCTTGGCTTCCCTTCAATACCCCGTAATTCGAATTCCTTTTCTTCTGAAAAAAATTTCAAGAAAAGTTCTTGAAAATTAAAAGCTACCGTCCCCAAAGATTGTAACCATTGTACTTCTAGTACAACATCAACACCTCCCATAGGAATGGAAAGCATTGGACTAGTCAATACATATTCCCCCATGGTTAGCTTGATATTATGGCATTTTCCAGAGAAATTTATAGTTCCTCCATTTGCAATCATCACTTGACATTCTGGTGCTGGGTATAGGAAACAATTTAATTCCTTGGCTATCTTACAATGAATAAAATTATGGGTGCTACCTGAATCAATCAACACTATTACCTTTTTCTTCTTGATATGTCCTTCTATCTTGAGAGTTTGAGGAGTGGTGATTCCTGCCAGTGCATTACACGATATGGTCAGACTCATTTCTTCCTCTTCTACGGCTGGTTCCTAGTGTATATCCTCTTCTTGTTCATTTTCTTCTTCCTCTTCACAATCTATGTAAAATAATTTCTTCTCAGCACACTTATGACCTTTAGTGTATTTGCTATCACAACTGTAGCAAAGCCCTTTTGCTCTTTTTTCTTTCAATTTTTGTGGTGTCAACCTTGTAGGTTGTGGAAATCTAGGCGTAGCAACACTTCCTTCTTTATAGAATTGAGTGGTAGGCTTCCTTGTTGCCATTATTTTACATTCAAATTTTCTTGCCAACCTAAATGCCTTCTCCAATGAATCTGGTTCCAAAACGCAAACTTCATGTTGGATATTATCCTTTAAAGTGCCTATGAAGAGATCGATCCTGTGTTCCTCTGGAATATCAGTTACCCTTATATTCAATTTTTGGAATTCCTCAATGTGCTGCCCCATTAAACCCTTTTGTTTGAGATTTATCAATTGGCTAAAGAAAGTTTTGCTCTTTGTATCCTCATAATGTGCTATCATTTCTTCCATAAAAATAGACCAAGTGACAATTTTTTTATGGGAGCAAAGCCATTGATACCATACAAATGTGTTTTGCACGTTATGGAGATCAAAATATTGCTCCATCTGTAGTATCCATGTTACAAGATCCTTTCCATCAAACTTCCTCATATCCATTTTTGGAATATGGTGGTTCTTCCCGCCAACATTAGAGTTTATGAAATCACGATTAACATTGATTTTGTTCTCATCATGAGGTTCTTCTACTATCTTTTCACCATTAGGGAGCATTTCTTGTATCAACTTTGTCAAACCTTCGATGTCTGTTTTTAGATCATTCTTCATGTTTTCCATCTTAGCTTCCATGCCATCCATCTTAGCTTCCACAATATCCATCTTAGCTTCCATGCCTTTCTTCAAAACTTCCATTTCATTTTTTGTTGCTCTTTGCGAGAGTGAAATTTGTTGCACTTGCTCTTGTAATTTTGATAGATCATGTTGCAATTCTTCATCTTCATGAGTCATAGTAGAGCCTTCTGAAGGCTTAGTGGGTGTTGAATTATTTTTACGGGGCATCTTTTAGAACCCAATACTGATATCTATTCTACAATATGCCCTTGGAATCAATTCAAATTGATTCTTCAAACAAGACTTATGCAATTCGGAAAAAAAATACACACATTTTTCTTGCTTTTGAAGAGCTCGATATTGAAATTGGATTATATCTGTGATTACAGCACTTCAATATTTGAATTTCGGTACTGACGTAGCCCTCTGAATTCTCTTTCGAATTCCCCAGGTCTAACCTGATTTGGATTCTCCAAGACAAAGTTGTGTCCAATCTCCCACAATGACCTAATTATGGATTGGTTCAGTAGAGAGAACTTGTACGACTTGCCACGTGTCACTGTTTCGTCCTTCGGCTCTGAAATTGATATCCAAGAAACTAAGAGTACGAGTATTACTTGCGACCAATTTTTACGGCACTCCAATCTAATTCCCCGACAGAAGAGAGTTATTGAACTTTTCCCACGATCACCTCTTTGAGATGAAATTCAGGAGCTTGAAAACGCACTACCTTCCACAGATCATATCTCCAAAAATATTGTGAACCAAGCTCTGAAATTTTTTGATGAATTTCTTCAGGATTTTAAAATCACACCATAAGAATTTCAGATTTTGAACCTTCGTAGAAAAAAAATTTATAGCGTAAATGCCACGATGACCTATTTAGGAGCCTGAAAAAAGACCTAACTTCCACAGATCATATCTCCGACAATATTGTGAACCAAGATCTGAAATTTTTAGAAAATCTTCCTCGGGATTTCGGCTTCGCACCCTAAAACTTTCAGCTTCTGAAACTTCGTAGAAAAAAGGTTATAGCGAAAATTCCACGATGACCTGTTTGGAGCGACGAAACCCTAAGAATCCAAACCTACGATACCAAATGTTATGTAGCCGACTCCAAAAGAGAAGAAAAGAGATATCAACGCCTTAGAAATAAGCCACTTCGAGGGGGCAACCTCCAATACATTACATGAATGAACAATTCTTGGATGATTCAAATTACAAAACCTCCTTTCTATATATAGGAGTCCATGGGGCCACAATGTAATCCTAGTGGGCCTGATATAATCCTAGCCGACTATGATAATAATTTAAGGGCACAATAATAAAAAAATGGGGGTTACAAGGGTACAATAATAACAATAAGGGTGTTACAATAACAACTTAATAGGTTATACTAGTAATATAGGGACCTAACATAGCGATTGTGCAGTTTCTACTTTGCGATTTGTTCTTTTCCTAAAGCTGCAGCAATTTTATTTGCACTCTTTAGATTTATGTTCTTGACCGTCGAGATCTTTGTATTCTGCTCAACACATCTGCAAGTAGATTTATCGTGCGACTCGACACTCTGCAAGCAAGCTTTCGCAAGTCAGCCTGGAACTGTGCGCCTCCGGTTGCAAGGTTTGCTAAGCATAATTTCTCTTACTCTTTCACGTAATTCCTCATATTAAATTCGCTTTCTTGCTTTGAATCTGAGTGCAAAGTGGATGATATTATACCTGCAATTTACATATTATGGATTGTGTTTTTAAATGATAGCTGATGGAACATTGATGATTGCAATTCCATTCGAATTTGATAAAGTTGGTGCCTCCTACAATTCTCGTTTCTTTTTAACAAATTTACAAAGTTCCTAGAAGTACTTCTCAAGATTATATCATACAGAGGAAACATAGAAAACATAATTTTGTTAGGTCTCTAACATGAGAATACCATTTGTATCAGCCTAGGAGAATTCAAAGTCATTTCCCTTGGAACGACTTTGTTTACTAAAGCCTCCGTTCATTAAAAAATTTAGATTATTATCATCATCATTTTCTGAATCGAATTCCACTTCATTTGTAGCTTCGGTATTAGAAGATCAAAAACTATGTTCTTTTTCGACTTAAAAAGTTTTTTCCATAATTTTAATTCTCAAAAAGATAAAATACTTTTCGTAATTTTAATTTTTTTAAAATTATTATTTAATTAAAAATTACTTCGTTGTAATTTTAATTTTTCCTAAAACCTTCAAGATTACGTCGTAATTTTACTTTTCAACAAAAATTACATCACACAGACTGTATGTTTTGAATTTTGTTTCCATTTTCAAGAAAGATTACATCATAATTTTACTTTCCAACAAAAAAATATATCTCAAAAAGTGTATGTTTTGAAGTTTGTTTCCATCGCAATATTTTATTATTTTATTGAAAATTAAAAAATATATATAATTTGATATAGAATAAATTTTTTCATCCTATAAATCCTTGCCTGACTGGATTCTATACCATTTATCTGACTGTCAAAATGCATTGGCTCTGCATTATTTGGCCTTTTTCTTTTTTTTTCTTTTTTTGGAAATTTTAACTAACCTGGACAGTACAGTACTGCTAGGAAGATGAGTTTGAGTGACATTTTCTCACAAAATAATATTTTGTTCTCTTAAGCTTTCGATTTTGTCAGAAAATTTTTCATTGTGGTTCTCCAAATTCGATGTATGATCATGCTCTTGAAGTAATTCCCGAGTGATCGCTACAGTCTCGTTCTCTTAAGCTTTCTATTTTGTCAGAAAATTTTTGATTGAGGTTCTCCAAATTTGACATATGATGATGCTCCTGAAGTAATTCCTGACTGATCGCTACAGTCTCGTTTCTTGCATCTACAATCTGTGATAAGGTTCATAGTTTTCCAGTTCCCAATATTTAGGTGTTTAGTCTGATTCTTGAAATATCGTCTGAATTTCATGTTGAACTTCCTACTCACAGAGGATTTTACAAAATAGTGACTGCTACAAGACACAGTGCAAAAAATTTGATTCTATGTCTCTCAGTTAAAAAAAAAATAATACTGCCATGTAAACCTATTCTATTTCACACTCTGCTGTGCTTTTTAAAATAAAAACATATGACATTGTTACAAAGACTCTCGGGCCTTTTATATTTGGGAGTACATATTACACTAAAAATAAAAATAAAGCAATATGCCCTTTCAAAGCCACGCAAAATGAAACCTCGTATTAAAAACATTGAAATGTCTTAACATTAGCTCTTATAACAAATTACTTTATAAAAAATTTGTCGTGCATATAAAACATATTAAAACCTTTCAAATAAAACCTTTGCATTGTTCACCATTTTAGAAAGAAGTTCGGACACAAAAAACTGGAAATAAAAAATGGAACAATGAAAAAAGAAGTAGCTAATAGAACAGATGCAAAGCCAAGGGTAGTTAACACAACCCCAAAAACAAAAATCTATGAAATAAATTAAAGTTCAAGATATTTTGTCTTCATTGGTATCCTCCAAGAAATTATTGCATCTTGTGCATATTATGGAGGCAAGAAAATGAAAGAACCTCACTTGAAAGTTAGTCAGAATTAATCTTTAAACAATTTCTTCCAAAATACAAGACACCTAACAAGAGTCATCAGTTTGATTGATCGAGTAAAAGAAACACTAGGAGCAGTCAAAAGCAGAAGTAGCAAAACGAGAATAGATGCAAGGCAAGAGTAGTTTATAGGTTATGTAGTTATAGCTTATTGAGAATAGTACTTGTTACACTATAGTCTAGATATTTGTGTAAATTAGGTAGCTACCCAAATAGTCACATTAGTCTTATTCTTTTGTGGACCTATGGTGGTGGTAGTCATAGTCCCATGCCCTAAGTAGAAAGTTATTATTATAGGATTTTAAAAATTTGATATAGTATAAATCAAAGATTGTTCTATGTCATCTATTATTCACATTATCACTGATTGCTATGTCTCAACACGGTATTGCTCTTATTCTTGATCAATTGATACCTTTGGATAGTTAATTTGTTACAATATCATTAGCGTTTTAACAAAGTTAAAAGCCACTTGCTGCATTGAATCGAATATATAAATTTGGAAACGATGGAATGTAGTCACATGCAACTTTCAAAGACACTACAACAACTAATAGAAGAAAGACACCGCTAATATCAAAATGGGCGCAGAAACAAGCAACGGAGAAAACAAGTGTTGGATACTTTGCATGGACCTTCTAAGAAGTGGTTTATTTGTAGTTTCAAATGGTGCAAATGTTGTTTTTGTATGGAGTACATTTTTTAATATGCAAAAAATAATAAGCAGTTGTCAAAGATCAAAACGAAGGAAAGCAAAGAAAAAAACAAATAGTCAATACTTTAAATCTAGATGTCGTACCAGGTCGTATATATACGACTTCATATGATCCAAATCTTGTTGTTGTATACACCACCATTGTTAATGTCCATAGAAAAATGGTTGGTTATTAGCAATTTTCATAGAATACATTTATTCGTTAATATTTACTACATTGACTTGCAAGTACATGCTTTCGTGCAATAAAGTTGGGACTTGCATAAGGGATGAATGCTTTGTAATAACTAAGACAATTCTCACGTTTAGCGTTTTGTATGAAGCAAATTGTTGCCTTGAAGATGCTATTATGCTACAATGCATATCTGACTGTACATACATATTCATAGCTACAAGTATGTTGTTTACAACTACCAAGATTAGTTTTACTAATCAAGACACATACAATCTGTATTTCATGCTTCCTATTGTATACAAAAGTCAATTATTTCTAGAATACATAGCTTCTATGTAGGATTCATGTTTTCAGAGACAATAATCGACATTGCACATTGTTTGTTTTGCAGTGATACTTTTGAAATACAGAGAGATGCAAAATAGGAGCTAGTTATTTGCAACTTTGCTTCTCTTATTTTACTGTTTTGAAATCAAAGATACAATATAACAACAAAATTAGTATTTTGTGCTAGTAAACATTATCATAGAGATATATTCAAGAAATCAAAAAATATTATAGAACCTCTTCTCATCTTTGAGGAAGAAAAAATCTAAGGTACATAGTACTCAGTAAACAAATGTCCATATAAATATGAAGAATGAATACATAGAAAAAATGGTTGAAATCATAGACATTGAAAACTACCATCCAACAAAAAAACATCGCATGGATGCTAATATTGATATCGTTTTAATGAACCATAGTCTCTTTAGACTTCAGCAATTTGCATATACTCCTGGAGATTGTTTACTCAATGCATTTGAAGTGATTCTTCACTTTCGCTACTCGTCTATTGAACTGCACAATGGAATAATATACCATTTTTGTCAATTTTCTATAGTGCAATGACATAGAGGCAAAAGAATCATACCAATATGAACTAGATCCTGTCATGTTATATCAGCTTCATGGAATCCATGATGTTGACATATACCTTCGTAGGATGCGTCTTTCTATATCTAATAGCAATTTCCAATCTGAAAGAGGCCTATGGGGAGACACATTTTGCATACGATGGCTATCAAAGTGGTTGAACATACCAATTGGAGTCTGGTCAGTAACAATGAAAACAAGGTATTTGTTCTTCAACCATGATCTAGATACAATTCCACTCAACATTTTGTTTCATGACACAGATCCTATTAGTGGACATTTTGAACCCCTATTATACAAAATATTATGTAGATGCAACTTTGTACCAAATTATTCCTTGTCACCTCTTTGCAAATATCTTGAAAACCATTATGAATCCGTTGTTCACGAAATGCAAATTCATGGATTGCATATAGCAAAAACAACTATGTCGAAATGTGCCAATAACATGTTCAGTGCAATTTGTCATTTAATAGCACCTAAATTTGACGAACAGTCTTTCAGACTCTACATTGTCCAATATTTTTGCAATGCACTAATGGCTAGGAGCAACGATGCATTAAATTGTATAGAAAAACACTTAACAAATGAAACTATACAAAGTCAAACAATGGTTGCAGGCTGGCAAAAATACCTAATTAATATGGCAATGCCATATGAAAAAGGAGAAGTTGAGGGAACATCATTTTGCTTACAATGGACATCGATCATATTCAATGCAAACATACAAATATGGTCTTTTACCAGTAAAACTATTGTGAATTACTACCAATCAAAAACAAATTCCAATCAAACGTACAACATACTATCATTTGAAACAAGTACATCACACATTCATTATGAACCATTACTATCAAATCAAAATACAAATCAGTCCAATCTGCAACATAGAATAGTACAAATGCGCAAGAACACCAACAATAGAATAAACTTGCGGAAATTGAAACAAATGATACGTACAAATGACCCAAATAAAATTGGAGAAAATAGAAATGAAATAGCAGATAAAAATTGCTCATCACGAAAAAGTACTCCCATAGAAATTTACAAACAACAAATTGAAGACACACCAAAAACCAAATGTCCAATATGTAAAACATTGCAATTTCAAAAGAACATCTCAAACATTGGACTTGAATTAAAAAAAATGTACATAAACATATTTGGAAAACATAAGACATTGCGTCTAAATATTGTTTGTAGGTCTTGCAAAATAGCACTTGCCAATGCAAAGTTGCCTCGCTTTGCAACACCTGAACAAATAAGACGTAACAAGCCATTACAAACTGTAACAAGACTTTTAGAGCTTGAGGAAAGACTTGTTGCATTGAGAATTCCATTTGCACAAATAAGACAATGTGGCAAGAAGCGATCACAAATGGGCTTAACTGGTTCAATAATCAATCTACCTGTCCAGATGGACATTGTCCAAAAGGCATTGCCAAAATCCATAAACAATACAATGACAATTGCTATTGCATTAAAACGACGGCTAGAATACAAGAATGCATATCAAACAGGAAAAGTGCATGTGCATACTGTCATGAGAGCACTCAAAGAACTATGTTCTCGAAGTTTGTATAAAAGTGAAAACATTTCCATTAATAGCAATTGGAATCATATACTTGAATTGGACAATAAAGGTAATGAATCCGAGGATGGCAACAATGATAACAAAAGTGAAACTGATAGCATTTTAGAAAGTGAAAGGCCAACTGAAACCTTAGTACATGGATTCATAGCTTCACAACGAATTCATGATTTACAAGACAAGATTATTGAAATAGCACCAGATAAGGGACAACGGCTACCTGGTATATTCAAAGACAAACATGCAGAAGAAATGAGTTTCCCAACACTATTCTTTGGAAATCCACGTGACGATGATATACTACAAATATTTCGTTACCAAGAAATAGTAAAATGGGAATTGATGCATTGCAGTGGTCACTTTTCCTATCACATCACAAATTTGTTCTTCAAGACAATGCGAATAATCATTGAAAAGGTGATGTCATGCATTTCAGTACGAATAAGGAAAGGAAAATTGCAAGGAAGAAAGTTGTTAGCAAAAGATGTTAAGTACAAGCCCAACTTAGAAAAGTTGCTAAAAATTCACATTGGATACATAGATTTCAAACACATAAGAATTTCTCCTGATTACTACCAACAAATGAAAAAACATATATTTGCAATGAAACGACAATTAGGTCCTCCAACTTTCTTTGTTACATTTACAAGTGCAGAGCATCTTTGGACACCACTAGTACAAACTCTTACTAAATTACATAGCAATAGAAATAATGACAAACACATTGAAACAATTGAGGAATGAAACATTGATTATCTTGTCAGAAAGGACCCAGTAACATGTACACGTTACTATAGACATAAGACAAATGCATTGAAGCAATTGATCTGTCAAGATAGCACATTTTTTGGCAAAATATTAGATTACTACTTTGTAACTGAGTTCCAAAATAGAGGTAGTGCACATGAACATGCTCTTGTATGGATAGAAAATGCTCTAGTATATGGATTTAATACTAACTTAGAAATTGAAAACTTCTTGGATAACTATATAACTTGTTGCACAAATCACCTTGATCTAGAACTCGCAAAGATACATGAATATCATCATACCAAAAGCTGTAAAAAAAAGAAAAGCATCACAGTGTAGATACAAATTTCCAATGATACCAATGAAAATAACAAGGATTCTTGAACCAATTACTTCGGTACATGGCTCAATAAATGAAAATTTTTTGTCCTTGCAAAGCACCTTAGAGAAAAAACACTATGACAAATCAACTAGTTATGAAGATTTCTTAGATGAATTCCAGTTAACAGTTTTTGCGTACATTGAATTAATACAAAGTACATTAACACAACCAATGGTATTCTTGCAACAAAAACCATCAGAAATATGGAATAACAACTTGCATACAATATGCCACACCTATGGAATGCAAATACAGATGCTCAATATGTTCTAAATGCATATGCTGCAACTTCATATTGCAGTTCATATATGACCAAAGTTGAAAGATCTATGAAAAATGCATTCAAAAGGATACGAAAGAACATGAAAACAACAAAATTGATGCTATTCAAATGATATGGTCTCTAGGCAATGCTTTGCTTAACATTCAACAAATTTCAGCTCAACAAGCAGTCCACATAGCTCTATCACTACCATTGAATCATAGTTCAAGAGAATGCAACTTTATAAACACAACACCAATAGACGAACGCACATTTATACTTAAATCAACTACTCTTCTGAAACAAATTCCTGACAACTCTGAAGATGTTATGTGCAGTTCTATAATTGATTACTATATCAATAGGCCTAATGCTATTAAGCATATATGTTTAGCCGAATTTGTATCAAAGTATAGGAAAGATGGCAGACCAATATCAAAATGAAAAAAAGAAAAAGTAATTCTATTCATTAAATACAAAAAACACATTGACTATGAAAACTATTACAGAGAAAAACTTTTGCTATATGTTCCATTCGAAAACAATGAAAATGCACCAAAGAAAGACTCCTCTACATGGAAGAGTGCATACATGTTGCATAAGAACACAATAAAGAACAATGAAACTAAGTTCACATATAACATGAACAAGAAATGGGGTGATTTGGAAGAAGCAATTCAAAAAATTGATAGCAACATTGCAACTTCTAATCATACAATAAAAAAACCTGAAATATCTAATGATGTTACTGAGAAGTATGACTTGGCTAAAGATTTGCAATTTCCCCAATGCAATGAGAAAAAAGACATCTTAACATTAGTTTTCAATTTACAAAACATCCATTTATGCTTAGCAATGAAGAATACTACAAGATTAGGAGAATGCTTGATAAAGAACAACAAGAAATACTCAAAGGCATTGCAATGAAAAACCGAAAGAAAATATACAAACTATTCTACTTATTTTTGACTGGCGGAGCTGGTACTGGAAAAACATTCACAGCAAAATAAATATTCCAAATGCTCATGCACATCTACAATGAACATTACAATACATACCCTTTGAAACCAAAAGGTTTGATATTAGCATATACAGGTAAAGCTGCATATAATGCAGGTGGAGTTATAATTCATTCTGCATTGCTAATGCCTTTCAACAAATCTAGTTTTATTCCACTTAGCAACGATGTATTAGAAAATTTAACACAGTTGTACGAAGAATTAAGAGTTGTTCTCATTGATGAAGTATGTCTAATTGGAAGTTGTTTTCTATATCAAATTGATGATCAACTAAGAAACATTAAGCACAATAAAAAAAATACTTTGGAAACATTGATATCATATTTTGTGGCGACTTGTACCAAGCACAACCTATACAAGATTCACTAATATTTGAACAACCTACAATAAGAAGGCAACCAATAACATATGACTTTTGGAAAGAACATGTACAGTACTATGAATTGCACATTTCAAGGCATCAAACAAATGAAAAATTCATTAGAATTTTGAATAGGATGCGTTTAAATAACCAAACAAAATATGATTTGAATTACCTAAATAGACATTGTATTCGAAATGCTCCTAATGATCCTACTTTCCCCTATCTATTTTTTAGGAATAAAGATGTAGCATTACACAACAAGAAAATGTTATCTATTGTTCCTGATGATGAAATTGTAATTAATGCAATTGATTATGAAGAAGAAAACCATGGACACATACCATCTCATGCACAAATAGCAACATTTCCTTCACAAATTGTCCTAAAACTTAACATGCTAGTTGAAATATATGCAGGAAACTATGACTTACAAGACGGTCTAGTCAACGGTGCAGATGGTATCATTAAAGCATATGTAAAGTTAGACAACTTTGATGTAATATGGATCAAATTCTATGATGAACGTGTTGGCCATCAACAAGCACATAAATTTGATTTTCTATATAGGAGAGAAATTTATAGTGATTGGACTCCCATACTACGCACAACAAAGCCAATTTCTGTATTAGCAAAAATAGGCAACTTGAAAATCAGAAAACAATTTCTAATCCAACTAGCATGTTCACGTACAATACACAGATCACAAGGCTTGACACTAGACAAACTTGCATTTGATCCTTTAGGAATACGACGCCATGGATTATTATATACAGCTCTTTCTCGTGTGAGAAACATAGAATCATTGTATTTTCTTAGTCCACTTAAGAAACAAAACTTCCGAATTCAACACAAAATTTCTATTGAAATGGAACGTTTACACAAAAACGCAAAGTGACAAATAGACTACAACTATTCATTATTAGAAACAAAAGCATACATTTCAATTCTTTCTCTAAACACTCGCAGTTTACAAATACATATTGATGATTTGTTAAATGACTATGATCTAATGCAATCTGACATCCTATGTTTACAAGAAACACATTTGAATAATTCAATGCTTCTAAAAATACTTGAAACATTCAATTGCATATCAAATCATAGTAAACATGGTTTGCTAATTTGTATTAAAAAGCATATAAAGATCTTGAACCATATTCATTTTGAAGAAAAAAACATTGAAGCTACACTAGCAAATATGCTTCTTCATGACATGGATATTATAGTCGTGAATGTCTATGTTGCGCCATATGCAACATTGAACAATACATTGGATCTTATTTCAAAAGCATTATGCAAAATACATTCAAATCAAACAATAGCAATTGTTGGCGATTTCAACATCAATATGCTTGAAAGCAACAACAAAACAAACAAACTAAGATCGTATATGCACAATTACAACCTTCATTTTCTTTTAGAGACAAATAACAATCAACAATTATCAATCATTGATCACATATGGTCAAACATAACTTGTAGCTATAAGACTTTCAGGTTAGATATATATTGGAGTGACCATGATACTATTTGTCTCATCATTGAAGACAAAAATGCAACACAAACATAGTGCAAATGAAAGTAGTCTAATGCTTTTTTCTAGTCAATAGTATCAGACTTGCATATTCATGTCCTTATTATACAAATGAAATCAATAGTGAGAATTGTTACCAAACATACCTTTAATTCGTTTCTAAAAAAATTATTTGAAAGCTGCATAATAGCCTTTTAACTACTATGACTTTGACTTCTAATTGTATGTCTTGCAGATTACTATAACTTTCTACAATGAGTCAAATAGGCAAAGACAAGTCACAAAAAGAAATAAACACATTCAGGTTTGCTTGCTACACTAAAATTACTTACCCTTCAATGCATATGTATAGAGATATATCTATGTTTAACTGTTTATTTCTTTCTACAAAACTATTGCAAGAACTATTCTTATATTACTAGTGCTGACTTCTATAGCATTGTTCTTCATATAGAATTATACTATGCATCAATGATTTATTTCTCAAGCATCACAGAATTCATTTTAATTCTTGAATTTGTCTTTCAACCCATAGAAATATTTTCATGCACAAATGAGACATGCCCCATTGCAAATTGCAAACTATATATAACCACTTTGGAGTTATCTAACAATAAACACCACAAAATACTGAAACTTATTCTCCACAGTATTTTAGCACTACGAAACAATTTGTTTCACTTTTCATCATCTCAATAATGTTCCGTGCTTAAACTTGACAATCATCACAAATTGCTTATTTACATCAGAACTGTTACATGCATAATTCTATGAATCCCAGTCTTCTTGTTCTTCTTTTCTTGTCAACCTTTAATTACTTTTCCTCACCCTTCCTCTAGAAACTTGTCAAGATTCCTGTTCACTTTACATTTGAACCCTTTTTCACTAAGATCTCCTCCAATTTCCCATGTTGCTTCTTGTCAACCTCTAAATTGCAATAAAGATAATATCAAATACAAATTAATTTTCTTCCAAAATTATAGCTCTATTTCAATTACATCAAACTAAATTATTTCATAATCCATATGCATCTTAATTCACATTGTGCAATTTGAAAAAAATGTTTCCAATCTCATCATTATTTCTCTTAATATCCCTATTATCTTTGAAATTTTATTTGTACCTTTTCTTTTTGGTTTCTTTTTTCCTATGGTGTCTCTTATTATTTCTCGTTGGGTAGTACAACAAGCTCAAATGACATATATCTTGATCAACATATTCATTGTGTAAACTGCCAACCACCCATAATAAGTAACAACATCGGAAAGTGAGCTTGATCAAGAAACACATCCATATTTTCTTATTACGCCCAACTTACTTAGTCTTTGATGCATATGTAAATCTTTTCATGCCAATTAGCAGTACCTGAACTTTCATACATCTGTACTAGATGTGTTTACACGTTTCTATAGCACTGGAATTGAATCATTTTTTCTCTCACCCAAAAAAACTTCTAATATTTGCAACTCAGATCAGTATATATTTCTATTGCACCAATAGAATTTTCTGAATTTAATATTGTATAGTTTATAAGTATTCCATTATCGAAGTTTTTAAATGCAATTAATATTTCTTCCAATAAGTAATATTCAGTTTCCAGTACAATATACAATAAGCTTATACTTTTATTTTTACTTTTAGTTATTAAAATTTACCAAACACTTCGTGGTTGTGTTCAAGTCCACCATTCAGTGACGTTGCATCTTTTTCATCTCGCAGTTCTGGACAACAAGCTAGAATAGAAAAAGAACAACAAATATCAAGTGCAATTGAATAAGACAAGTAAGTAAATTTGAAACAAATTCTTATACGTACCATTCACATAGCATTCATATTTATCACCAATATATTTTACTTCTAATTGTTTCTTTTTCCATATCAACATCATCAATACACAGATCGAAAGCAACATATTTAGTTCCAGTTACCATTGAAGAACTAAAAATTCGCAAAATTGGAAAAATGTTCAATGGAGATGTTATGGTTATCTATAGCACATATCTTGATAAAGTGCACAAAGCACGACAAATACTACGTGCAGATTTGACAGATGCTGAAGGAATCATGACAATCACGTTGTCCATACCAACTGAGCTTATTGAACAACATGGACAAAAAATATCACCAGGAAAAGCAATATCTATTACAAATTTTAAAGTTCTTCCCAAAACAAATTATGATCGCGGTGATTGTGATTGGATTCTACTGCTAACTGAACTAAGCACCGTACAGAACATACCAACAATTTGCAAATAATACGAATTCATTCTAGATACAACAGTAAAACAACTTACAACAAATACAGAAACATATCTAATTGGAACAATTGCAATAGTTGTCACAGCTGCACAGAAAGTTGGTTTCCAATATACATTTCAAATTAAAGATGTAAATTTCGATGACAATAGAGCAACGGTAACATAAATTAATTTGCAATGTTTTTATATTGCTAGTTCCATCCTACATTTCAATTTAGTTTCAAAAAAAAAAAAAAAAAAAAAATTCTGTGTTCTTTTGCAGTTGCAGTTATTTGAAACATTTGCATCGCTCTATGATGAAATCGAGAAAGAATTGCAAAAAGGCCATCTTCCAATTATGTTATTCAAAAACATAACGATCAGGAAAGAATTGAAGGACATAACACTTCGAACAACGCAAGCTACATTCATCACAAAATTGAACGCAGAAGCAGCAGAAGAACTCAGAAAATTGAACCCTCCAACATTCTCTGTAAGTACAAATGAAACAGTACCTATACTACTCAATATGCAATTGTTTCTTCATCTGTTTCTATTTTGACATATGCTACTTGTCCTCCTCTATGAACATATAAAAGGAACATTGACAATTGCAAGCATTTACTCTACGCCATTTGAACCAGTTTGTGTTGAATGCAATTCACCAATACCAGCCTCTACAATGATAGAGGAGAATACAGTTGATTGCCTAAAGTGCTATAAAAATTCATTCTTTTCCTATTCACAGTGTCTTAATTGCATAATCAAGTCCAACAACACCAATTTGCAATGTTGCATCCGAAGCAAATTCGTCTTGAAACAGTTACTTCCCAACCTAGCGCATATGTCTTTTCAAGACTATGTTAAAAGGAAACAAGCAACAATGTATATGCTACGCGATTTCAAAATCAATGGTACATTTACAATCAACGAAGATAACGAGATCCAATCTGTTGACAGCAATGGAAGCCCTACCAAGGCTAGGTATACTTATAATTATTCTTCATCTTTCAACAAAAAATTAGATATATGCAATTTAAATTATGCTATCCAAAATAGCAAGATTTGTACTAATTTTTCCCTTTTCTTTGCAACACCAACACTTCTAAAAACATTGGCTACAATAGAAACACATAGTAATCCGGAAATTAGTGCAATGTTCTTCTCAATATTTGTACAAGATTTTATTGCTCAAATCTACCTTTCTCAAAGTGCAGTATGTCTGCAACATTTTACCAGAACAAGAATGTTTTCATAGAACAATTACAAACAAAAATTACTATTTATACTTATAGTGTTTCTTCTACCTATTCAAAGATACTTTTAGACTTAATATATGTATATTTAAGAAATATAGCTTTTCCATTTGACATTTACAAATGTTTTCAGATTTCATACATATATGTTCAATGAATAGAACCTGTCTTTACAATCTGACATTATATATATAAATGTTATAAATCTATTTAAAAATTTCCTGAAAAAATATTTGTACAGACATGATACCTGGGCTACTTTCAGTCTTCTGTCTTGTTTTTTATTGATTTTGCAAAAATCATAATTGACATGTGGAACATTAATTCATCTCTGTAAAAGAGCGAGAGGCACTAAGATTATTTGTCCATAGGATGTGCACCACAAGTAACCGCCTCTGCAAACGAATCAAGGACATTAATTTTTCATATATTCTTATGTATCAACTTTGAACAACATCTCTCAATTTGGGAAATTTTGTTATGGTAACAGAAATAGTAAATCGCCATTTCTAAGTCTATCCTTCCTTAGCTTATAATTTTTTTTTTTTTTTGCAGATTCCTATATTCACTGTTAATAGTAATGCACAAAATTCTATGTCTAAACACTGTACTAAGACTAAAGTTAGTCTTATCTTCCCTGCTCCTCGCCTTTATTACAATTTTCTTTACAATATGATTCTTCTTCACTTGCACTTTACGACTGAAAGCTTATATATTAAGCATTATTGGGTCATTGATATTTACTTTGTTAAGTTCTTTTTCTACTTTAATATTCAAATACTCCGGTCTTAGCTTTTCTCTGTCTTTTACAAAACGCATTTCTGTGCAATGTAACACAGTGTATCTGTTTTACAACATTGCTTTGTTTTTCTCTATTTCGCACTCTACTGTGCTTTCAAAATAAAAACATTACACTATCTGTTACAATAGCCTCTCGAGCTTCTTACTTTATATATGCCACACATATTAAAACATAAAACAAAAACTATATGAAATGAAACTAAACTAAAGTTTGTGGGGCCTATTACAAATGTGCGTTGTATATATTTAAAACAATACAACAAACCAAAGGTTGTAAAACCTTTTGTCGAGTGATAAAAAAATTAAAACATTTCATTTGCGCATACACCGCCGGACCTGAAAGAGATTAAATCCGCTTCATAAACTGCATCGGGTCCGAAACATAATATTACAAAGCAACCAATACAAAAAGTTCCGATGCTAATTGAAAGGCGGATCCGCGATCAACTATTAACTACACCATATAACATAGATCGGGTCCACACTTATAGCATAACAAATGGTTCAAATAAAAAACTCTGATGCCGATTTTTAATCGGACCCGAGTTCAACTTTTAGCTGTGCCCTATAATATGCATTGGGTCTGGTTCCTTTCACTGTTCAATTGGGAAACAAACAAAATGCTCCTGATATGTTTCAACTTGTGATACAATATGATAATGCCGTGTGGTCTTGTGGACCCGCGGACCTTGGCTTAAGTGGAGGGCGATTATTATATGAAATAACATGCCATGAACTCATCGCATCAGACCATAACAAAAGGCTGTAGATTATATGAATTACTTCCGATTCTTGTGCACACAATACAACACAATATTTTTTTAATTAAATTGAAAATTTTAAAAATTATAAATATTATCTCTTAAAAATTGAATTAAAAATAAAAAAGTTATAAAATAAATTCCACCTTTTATCTTATTTTAGTACTAAAAATATTATTATTACTAAGTTAGAAATAAAAATATTATTACTACTAATTTATAAAAACCGATCATTGATAAGCAACAGGTAGTAGCTATTTTGTCATACTCATATTGATGCCAAAAATAAGCTATAAGCATATGTAGTAGATCTAATCTACACATCAAATGCATATGCTCATGGGTCGTCCTAGTAATTATCAATTGGTTACCATCATCAACACAAAAGTTCTTATTACAAAAAAAATCTTCATAAACATCCTCAAACTCAAATTGCAACATCTCTATAATTACATTAAGCGGCATGTAATAGCCGTAATAGCTATCCATAAACATTTCCAACATCACATTGCAATATTACTATATTTAAACTAAGCGGCAGGTAGTCGCTACCTTGTAGCCTTGTTTAATTCGATTGAGGATTTCTTAGAAAACTATATATTTATTCACTTAAATTTTATTGGGAAGTCTTGGTAGCAATAATAATTTTTTTCCAAATCCTTTTTTTAGGGTTTCATTGATGAATTCAAAGAATTGGGGGAGAATTCAATTGAATTACCAAATGACTAAGTAGTTTGTTTATTGGGAGAATTTATGATTTCTTGTTGAAATAAGAGAAGATAAATTCAGACTTGAGCTTCCCATGGCTATACATAAATTTCATTTTCTAATTCATTGATTAGCTAAAAAGGGAGAGCAATGATTTAAAATATTCAAGCAATACATGGCTAATATTAGATGCCAAACCCGTGAGTTGTGTGGAATTATGGATTGATAAAAAAAAATTCTTATGATGATAATAATTAAAGGATTCTGAGAAGGATCCTTGGATGAAAGAGGTTCCTATGAATAATGGCAGAGAGAGTCATAACTCAATCATACTCTTTGTTGTACTCCAAGCTTAGGATGCTTGTGAAGGTCTACACCTCTAAAGAATTGGAAACTCGGTGAGAACTATACATGTTGAGTTAAAGTGCTAGGATAAATGCATGTACATATGACTGAATTGTGCTTTTGTAGTGAAAATAGAGCATATGATGCAATGAGAGAGGCTTAGACTACACTTGTCATGGAAGTAGGTTCTTGTTGTTGTAGGTATATTGGTTAAGGCTTTCACATTGACTAATTGGGATAAGGTCAAAGTAGTCATTCTAATTTATTATATATATATATATATATATATATATATATATATATATATATATATTTTTTTTTTTTTTCCTTTCAAAAAAATTGTTGTTATATTTATATTTTCTTTCAAAAAAATTGTTGTTTTATAAATAGAAAAATTAAATTAATTTTTACATCAAACTTTTTTTCACCACATTAGAATTCATATATTACTTTCCATCGCAACAAGTTTTTAATGGGTAATGATTTTATATTTTATTTATACAAAATCTATTGTTTTTGACACAATATCATAGTTGTAATTACAACTGCAAGATTTTTTTTGTAATTCTCATTATGTGGATTATTTTTTTTCCTTATTTATGTTTATCCCTAATCTATTTAAGTTATTTTATAATACTGTTACAACTGTTAGCCCCTTATAAATTTCTTGATAAGCAAGCAAGGGGCTAATTTGTTTCATAAGCCTGTAAGGAATGCATTTCCTTTGTAAACACATCATCCTTGCAGCCTCTCCAAGTTCCCTGCCTGATGACTTTTTCCTTCTGCTGTTCTGAATCAATATGCCTTGCTGACCAAAAATCATGCTCCTAAGGTTTTATTCTACCTTTTATACCCTTGCAAATTTCTGCATTTTCACCCCATTGCTCCTCTCCTCAAAGTCCCTTTTCTTCCCCCTGATTCCCCTAATTCCCCTTTCCATCTCTGAAATCCCCTCTAAAACACCCCTACTCCCTTGATTATGCCTAAATCTCCCTCTTTACCCTACCGTTACCCTCCTCAGGCCTTAAAATGCATTAAAAAGGGTTAAAAACCCACTTTCGGACCATATAACAGGCCTCAGCCCCTTCTCCACTAGCCCCGCAACCTTTCTCTCCATGTAACCCTGCGCCATGACTGAGCACCGACCCGAAGGGCGCTAATCTCCAAAGAGTATCGGGAGTGCCCCTGACCATTGATCTTGTAGATCGGACGATGATCGTTGATTCCACAACGCCCGTGTTTTCCCCCATTTAAACCATCGATCGTGCCATCGTCGTCCATTCACCGCCAGATCAACGGTCCAGAGTTTACCCGCCGATGGTCCTCGCAGCACACTATTTCAAAACCCGACAGTTTCTATCGCACCGCCTTCGGGTGGTTGGTGGTATTTTCTCATCGACCAACGATTCCATACACCTCTCGACGCGTGGCTCCTGTACGATTTCAAAACCGCTATCCCATCGCGCATTATTGTTTGGTACAGGATGCGCAACGATATTCACGATAGCCGTTAGATCTTGGGAGCCTCATCCGACGGTCATCGATCGACGAAGCTGCGCGGGGTTTAAACGATAGCCTCCGTACCCCTGGCCCACCGTTCCACTGCCCTCCACCGTGTTTCCCACCGTCGATCTCCTCTCAGATCTGACGGTCCAGATTGTCCCCCACTGTTGACTATTCCACTGTCAGCCGGTCTCGCCACGTCACCTCCACGTGTCCCATCGTACAGTCGCCCTCCCGTTTCATATATTTTTTCATAGGTTGGGTTTATTAAGGTTTTATTTCAAATCTCCTCTGCGTTCTGCCAACCTGTTCCACCTCTGCTCTCCACCATTCCACGACAGTTTCCGCCATTTCTCCGCAGTCCTACTGTCATCCACAACATCCGCCCCCATCCATGGATTTCATAACTGGTTTCTTATTTTGCAGGGTTATCAGAGGCGGAAAGCGCCATGGTTCTCATGTACCACTTCAACTGCTTGTTGCGCAGACAAAATTAAATCTGGTAGCTGGTACTACAATCGAAATGCCTGGAAATGGTAGCTGCGTCATGAATTATAACCCGAGGACAACTTAATTTTCGAAGAGACCCATCCGGCACCATCAAATCCCAGATCTTGCAGATCAAAAACATTTATGGAGCAGTGGAGAAAGGCAGCTAATGAGCAAGGATTCTGCATTCAATATTGAAAGTTTCGAACCTTAATACAACAGGTTTAGAGGAAAAACACCAGAACAATGAATCCCATAGAGCATGCAGAAAGTACAGCACACAGAAATCAATGTATATCAGGGGTTTCTACAGCAGCAGAACATTTTTCCTCCATAAATGACAGAGCGCCCATGTAGTGCCCAATCCATGCCGTGTTCAGGAGGGTTTTCTACCTTGAAACAGTCCCAGTACTACCAGAGCATTTATTCCATCAGTATGGTAGATTTATTTATCTTTTGTTTATGCACCAGGAGTACTACATAGTACTGCAGTCAGAGCACTTCAGAATCATATTAGAGCTATCTGTAGTCTGAAGTAGATCATTCGTTCACCCAGAGAACATCAAAGATTAATGCATAGGATTTATACAGAATGGGCTTCGACCCTCTTTCTTTTCAGGAATTTAATTACTGCATTTAGTTCTTCACCTACCTTCTCTGCTCCTCTGGAGCTATAAATTCGTGAAGAAACTCATTGTAAGGCGGTTGATCAGTTATCAGAGAACTGCAAGAAGTTTCTTTTGAGACACAGTCTCTGTGTAAAGTGTAAGATAGGTTGAAAGAAATGTTCTCAGACTGAGTATTTAGCCATTGGCATGTTGTACTTGACTGGTATTGCTATTTTATATGACAAGCACATTTCTTTGGATCCTGATCTGAAGCAGCGGTGATTTTTTCCTCTCTTTGTGTTTACATTCATTTCATTTCGTTTCTACTGGCTTGCATCAGAATATTGGCATAGGATTTACCCTTGTTAGGTACCCTATGTTGCTGCTCTCCTTGCCATTAATGTTTCTCTTCTGAATGTATTATCTAAGAAATGATTTCAGTTGGTTTAACCAGTGTAGTGGATGTTATTGCCTGCTCTCTGATGTATGAATTAGTTGAATTTAGTTCTTAGATGTTTCTTATTATAGATTCAGTTGGAAGATTTGGGAACACTGGGGATTAGAGTTAGCCCTGTCCACTAGGATCCTTGTGCGACCGGCTGGTCTGTAACTTTGTACTCTGAATATGTGTTATCTCCTCCTCCCCTACCTTTCATATCTCACAATCATCTTTAAGATCCTATGTCTCAGATGACTAGCCCAATTGAAAGCTTGCCTATTGAGTAGCAAGCAAATCCTTTCCTGACTCCATTGCCCAATGGTTTTGAATATTTCCTGGAATACCTCTCCTCTGCCTTATCCCTCTTTGCTCATCTCTGTCTTACATTGAACCTTCTTTCCTGATAACCAGCAACCAAATCAAACCATCAAATAAATAAACTCCGAGCCTTATAACTAGCCTAACATCTTAACATTAGAGCTTCAAAGACATATAAACTTTGACTATCATAGAGAGATCCCTCTGTGGACCTAGGAGGGCTAGATCCTCAGGTATGAAAGTGGTTCTGATGTTGTCTCATCTTTGGTCTTGCCAATCTGGCCAAAACATGGGAACCCCAACATCAACCTCTTTTTCACTTATGAAAAACCTCAAATATTGAACATAATAACCATAATAATTCCATATTTCTCAAATATTCCGCTTGAGAACTTGAAATACTCCATATTTCAGTTGCATTTTATATTATGGTTGAGATTTTTCAAGCATTACACATTAAACAAAATCCTTGTGTTGTTTTTCCTCAAAATCAAGATGTTTCAAAGTTGAAAAGCTTTCAAGGCTTCCCTAAGGTAAAACTTTACTAATTAGGTAAATTATATGAATTTTTAATATTAAATTTAAAGTCTTTATTTTATGTTTCATCATAAGACAATATACTATTTTGTTTTAGTTTTTTCCCGATTTATTAAATAATTACCAATATTTTATTTTTAATTATTTTATATTACTCTTAGTGTTTAGTCAAAAGAATTTAATTATAATTGACAAAGTATATATGTGTGTGTTTTTATTCAAAAACATTGTTGTTCTATTTATATTTTGTTTCAAAAATATTGTTGTTTTATAATTAGAATAGTTAAATTGATTTTTATATCAATTTTTTTTTCACCAAGTTAGAATTTTTATATTCCTTTCCATCTCAACAAGTTTTTAATAAGTAATGATTTTATTTTTTATTTAATAAATTTATTTATTTATTTGTCTCTAGCCATATATATATATATATATATATACATAATAACCAACATAAAACTATTTTAATTCGAGAGTCAAGAGGGATTAAATCTCTCAAAATGAAAACTTTTTTGAGTGTAAAATTCTAAAAAATGTTTAATTTATTGCATCTTCTCATCACTTGCTCGATACTCCATTAATATGGATCTATTATGTTTCTTAATAATATTATTTATATTGTATAAATTTCACATATTTATATAAAACTAGTATTTGAACTTGTTTGTTTCTTTAGTTAGTGGTTATGTCATGCATAGTTGTTTGCGATGAAGATAGCTTAACAAACTATTAAATGTGTTTTAATTCATATTTTATTGTCCTAAAATGATAGGATAGGGTGTATCTTTTTAAAATAATAATAATAATAAGGAATGATTTTTGTTAGCAACTTGAATTATATTTTATCAAATTAAGATATAGCTTTGATATGAGTTTGTTATTAAAAAAAAAAAATGTTTAAAATAATAAAAATAAAAATTGGTATCATTTATCAATAAAAAATAATTTTAATTAATAAAATCTTAAAATGATTGCTTTATTAATATTATATAATTTAGTTGTAATAAAGGTATTTGAGGGTACTAATTTTATTTTCACATTAAATAATAATTTTATGATCTAAAATGAAATTGAGTGAAGATTATTTGGTTGAATTCTCATGATAATAAATAAAAAAAGATTGAAACCATAGAATGTTTAGCTTTCTTCAATGGTTATGAGACACAATAAAGTTTATTCCTTCAATATACTTAACAATATCTATGGAAAGTAAATTTATTAATAAATATAATTATTAAAAATTATTAATTATAATTAATAAGATCGAGTCAAAATGTTTTAGTTAATAATTATAATTATTAATTTTATTCTATTTTTATCTAATTTTATTGAGTCAAAATGTTTACATTAAATATATGACATTACAACATCTTTTCCATACTAAACTGAAAATCTCGTTTCAAATTTATTTGATATTTCCATAAAAGAAATCTTCTATATTATTTGAAAGAAATAATAAATTTGAATTGATTTCCCTATGATGCCTATTTAAATAAAGCCTTTTGTACCATTTTATTTTAGTTTTGATATGGTCGTAATATTTAAAGTTATATGCTTTTTGTTTTCTTGTAAAAATAAATATTATAGGCATATATATATTTTTAGTAGAAGTTTGTGTATATAGTTTTAATATATTATAATACATATATATATTCTTTTTTATTAAGTGGAGATGGTTAATGATATTTAATTTGGGTAATTGTGTCTTTTATTTAAGGCTTGTTCCAATATACAAGCAACCCACACATTTGAACTCTTTCTCTTCTGTCTAGTCTTGCATTTATTGCTTTGCCACATTGATTCCACTAGTTCAAATTGTTTAATTTTTTTATTAATCGCTATTAGTAGGGTATTTACTTAGTCTTTACTTCAATTTTTTTGCATTTCACACTTAGATTAATTAAGTGGAAAAGCAAGTGGCCATAATCCACACATCTTTTTCACTTTGTTTTGTTATTTTCGTAAGTCACATAGATTAATTAGCAAAGGAGTAAGTGGCCCATAATTCACACATATTTTTTACTAACCAAAGCATTTTTAATTCATTAGTGTTGGGACTAAGAACCGAGTGTTATTAAAGAAAGGGAGTATCCCCTGCTTCCCTTGCGTCTTCTAGACGATCCTAGGCTTGCATATGAAAGCTTTTTCAAAGCACTTAGGTTTCCATCTCCCTTTTTAGGTTCACATAGTATAATAGGAAGGAAGAAAGTGGCCCATCAACCATAAATTATTTTCTTTGCAGGTAAGGAAGACACATAGCTTAGTGTAAGTAGAGGATTTTGTAAAGGATCGTCACATATCCACATCATTACATACTTTGTATGTTCATTTTGTCACTTACACACACATTTCACTACACACACTAACTTACTCTAAAATTTGAACAAAGGGCATCCGGTTTCAGAAGATTTTATTCTTAGTTTATTTGAGCTTATTTTTTCACACCATAAGTGAAGGAAGACTCCTAAAAACAACCATAATTTGAAAAAACTAAATTTTCCCATAAGGGCCATAAAATAATTTATAGTTCAGGTTAGTACCATTGACGGTAGGCACCCAATAAGCCACCATGTTCATGTTACATTTTTAAATATAGAAGTTGTATTTTAGGGTGCTTCAAATCCTTCACCATCTCATGGAATAGATTACCCGGGCACACCAAAGACGCGATTTAGAGGGGGTTCAGCTTAGGCCTCAGTGCATGCAATACTATATGGGGCTACCCGACTTGTATAGTGCTTGGTACTGATGACTGATTACCAAGAAGCTAAAGACTCGACTGTCCCTATGAGACGAATGTATCCTAGTGGAAAAAATTTAGGGCATATTTCCCTATAGGTGGAGGTGTGGGAAGCACTAAAGCCTCATTCATTACCTTGGTTGATTCTTTTGGTTTCTGGAAGTGTTGCTAATTCTTTCAAGATGTAGCCCCAATATCCATCATAAAATATATCTTTCCAAGGCCCAGTTGCTTTGAGAGTGGAAAGCACGAATAGGTTTTCATGGAATCTTTTATCATAAGAAACATATATATATATATATCATAACATAACTTAAAGGGAAAGTAATTATTTATTTTTTGTTTTGTTTTATGTATGTAACCTTTTGTTTTGATACATATCCCTCCCCTAACTACATAAGTGACACTCCACATAAATACCCTACTTTTTCATATTAAGAACAATACGACAATGATACACAAAAAAAATTCAATTCTTGTTTCACTTGAATATACATTGAAATAAATTCTACAAATAAAAATTGAAATGAAATATTTAGGTTTACCAAAAAAATATTCTAAATAATAAAAAACATTTAATCACATTATAAATAATTAAGATAATTTAAACCATTAACCATATTTCATTCACTATAATTATATATATACTTATAAATAATGCTTATTTTTTCCATTAACTATGGTGGAAATGTAATTATGATTGTAAAATACTATTATTATTACCAAAAATTAATAATTTAATCAAATTCAAAATATCCATTAAAAGAAATGAAAATAAGTGTAAACTTCATAATATATCTGGTACCATTGATATATGTTCCCAAAATATTATTGTTAATATCTAAATGCAACCTTTGTTATACTAAAATGTAAATGATAAATATACAACCTGTTGTGGTTTATTAAGTTTTATGTTTGAGGAGCCAAATTATTATTCTTAACATTTATTTATAAGTGGAGAAAGAAATATAACTAACTCAATTTAAAAAAAGCACGAACATATCGAATAAATATCCCACCAATTTCATCAAATGAAGTGACAAAAGTATGATTACAATTTTCAAACTACAATTTTTAGTTGCAAAGCTTATATTTGGTTAGAAATGTTCAAAATAATAAAACTAGTGCAACCATATAAATAAGATGACTAATAAATATTGGTCAACATCAATTGACAACTAATAACAAAACACATCTACTTTAGTATATCTCATATCATAAAGATTAAAAAAAAACATAAAAATTAACTAAATTATAATTTTATTTTAAATTATTATTATTATTATTAACTATAATGTATATAATAGTCATTGAGATTTTGAAATTTGTTACTAAATGATATATAATTGGTTATGGTTTATAATTTTTATTTCTTAGAATCCAAACCAATGTTCTTAACATTTATTTATAAGTGGGGTAAGAAATATAACTAACACAGTTTAAAAAAGCACATATATATTGAATAAATAATCTATTGAAATCGTCAAATGTAGTGACAAAAGTAAACTACAATTCTCAAAAGGAGACATGTCTTTCTCTATATATATTAAGGTTAAAAGTTTACTTCTGAAGATTTTGTTTTTGAAAAACGATGTTTGATTAGAAAAGTTCAATAAAACTAGTGCAACCATATAAATTAGATGACTAGTAAATATTGATATACATCAATTCATAATAAATAACAAAACAACCTACTTTAGTATATCTCATATTAATAAGATTTAAAAAAACATAAAAATTAACTAAATTATAATTTTATTGTAAATTATTTTATTATTAATAACAATTACAAAAAAAGTAATACATAAATTAAACATATATACATTAGAAAAACATGTAACAAGATTTTTAGTCATGGAAACTCACACTCACTTTACTATCGAGATTTGGTAATGTAAATAAGATTTGTTACAATATCACGACTTGTCAATACCACATGACCAAAAACCATAACTTGTTTTATATGATACTTGGTTTTATGGAATTCTTTTAATTAGACAATTTAATTAAAAAGACAAAAAAGAACATAAATATTCTAGAATATTCCACAAAAATGAATCCCTACTACTAATCATTATTGATGATTCAATTAAAATTCTAAAAACTCTACTAATTTTCTTAACTTACTAATTAGCATTTTATAGAGTGGGGTGGTGGGTGATAGAGGGGTTATTACAAATTCTATATGATTAATTGAAAGTGCATTGGTTTGGGTTCTTGAAATTTCAATAAATAATCATGCTAAATATTATGTACTATGGAAAGGTTTGTAGGCTTCCAACAACTTTGGTTTTCAAATTTTGAAGGTGGTGATGGATTTGTGGAATGTAACAAGGAATATGGTTCACATTAATCCATTGTACACTATTTTGGATTTAATACTAAAGTCAGTGAAGGAGGTATCTAATGTTGAATTTCCATGACCTTCGGTCTAGGTTAGAGTCTTAAAATCACTGATGCTACCAAACCAAGAATCTCAACCATGAACTACTTTTCATAGCAGAAATATAAAGAAGTAAATCACATATGCACAAAATATAGACAAATTTTTACATTTTCAACCCAAATTTGTTATATTAATCAAACTGATATAATACAACAGTCTAGGGCTCTCGTACTAGGTATAATGGCCCTCATACGTCCACCAATACAGGATACAAAAGAATTTAATTTAACAATCTAGTTGTACCATGATTCCTCAACTCCTCTCAGTTGTAGCTTGTACCTGCCCAGTCCTTCAACTACCAATCTGCAGCTCTTACCTATATCAATGCTTCAAGTCCATCTGGTCACTGAACCTCGGTTGTTATTCTTCTCACTAGTTGTTCCTTAGTCTATCAAGGGCACAACAAATCGAGAATCTTGTCGAGCTTTCACAACTCCAATTGTGAACAACTCTTAATCTGCCCACTGCTTCTCCTCAACTACTCAGGGACTTCAACCCACTGTGGTCTTCCTATGCTACTCCAATGAAGACCAACATAGGGCATGAAAGGCTACCACCTATCACTGCAATATGTCCATCTCCCAAAATGAACATAGTCTAGGAGGACTTCCCATCATCTGATGTAGAAGTCATTCTCCACACACAAGTCTTGAGCTCCAAAAACTATTTTTGACTGATCAAACCCTTGAGCTCCAATAAATTCCACTCTAGAAACTACCTTTGGCCATAAAGGTGTTGCACATCGAGCTCCAACTTGGGCACTATCATGCTATCCTACAGTAGACCATAATTTCCAAATCCACGTTCACACTTGGTCCACTCTCATGCTACCCTCCAAAAGTCTACGGGTGACCAAGTCCACGTTGTAGCATTTGCATCTAGCTAGAGAATGCAATCATCTAGGAGACTCTTCTATTGGTTGCCAACATATCCACACTAATTTCAGAGGTGCCTTAATGCGTTACTCCCTTGGATGGTTAGGAATGAGGCTCCTCCTCATTATTTTATATAATGATCCTTAGGTTGACATCCAACCCTTCCATGGGGTCTCTACAAGTGAATCTGACTTGTTTCCTTAGGACAATTAGCCCACTTACCCTTAAAAAATTCACAACTCCACTTTGACAACTAAGAATTCAATGATTTTAGATGCGTTATAATAATCTCGACATCCTTTATCATCTTCATCCATCAAATATTAAAGTGTGCCCATGGTTTTAGCCCAAACCCCGATGGGTGAAAAACCCCAAGCTTGGGTTCCAAGCCCACAAGTCTACTTGTGGCACTTTGACGTCCAATGCTCAAACACTAGGGCTTGGAGTACCTCCCAGGCTACACAAAAGTCAACATCCAATACCTCTCTAGGGTTAACTTCTTGCATGATTTAAGGGAGAATAATTCTTTGATCAAGATATATGAAAATAAATCCATTAGTACCGAAAGAGAAGGGTCTTTATTATCACTGATAAGTTGGGCCTTTATCGCATCCCATAAGTTTCTCATGAAAGAAAAAAAATTTATCTCTTATTTATGGAGGAAAATAGTAAATACAATAGTCATATTGCAGGGCATGTAATGTGAAGAGACCCATACCCCCCCACCCCCCCCGCATTTCTTATGTGAGGAACTATTTGGTTCCACACAATTTTGATATGGTGAGAGGTTTCACCCTTTATTTTTTTAGGGATTATGGTTATAGTATTTGGAGTTTTAGCTAGAGGAATTAGATTGAAAAATAAGGTGTGGTTTGGCGAGTCTTGGATTTCTAAGCTAATTTATTTATGTGGTCTTTATCCTATTCTATAAAATTAGTAAGTCACCACCTCCACAAACACTTGACATTCCATACAAGGTTAGTCTAAATTTGTCAGAAATATCTAAGTTGATTAATGAACCAATCCCTTATGATCTTTCTTATAGCACAATGTCATATAAGATCCCCTCAATATTACTTAAGCCCAAAGTGGTTTACCTGAAAAGTATAAAATATTTTCCTAAAAGTGAGACTTCCATGATTAGTGATATGCATTAATCAAGGACATAATATTTACTCAAACTAAATTATTTTCAATGCAATTTGTATAGGTATTTGAAGAATGACTAGGTGGGAGAAAATTAACGAGTTGGAAGTTGAAGACCTAGAGGATATGATAATATTTTCAGCTGAAGACTTAACATGGAAAAAGGTTGATGGGGACTAGGTTGTAGTTATTCCATATTGTCGACTTGGTGATTTTGTAAGTGGAGAGGAATCAAATGAATTGGCACCCACTAAGATTTCTTCTTAAGTCTCATTCAAGTAAAAATGTAGAGGATATAAAAAAAAAATATTGTTCAACATATCTTGTTATGAAACCAGCTCCAAAAATAGAAGAAAAGAGAGATCAAGAATTAGAATTCAGCCACTTCTACGAGGAAAACTCCTTTGCATTACATAAATGAACAATTATTGGATGATACAAATGAAAAACCTTCTTTCTATATATAGGAGTCCATGGGGTCACAGTATAATCCTAGCTGACCTAACAATAATAATGTAAGGGCACAATAATAACAATATTGGGGCAACAAGGGTACAATAATAACAATAAGGGGGCTACACTAATAACAATAAGGGGATACACTAGTATTATAGAGACCTAACATGCCCATCTCCTTCAAACAAGTGTTGCCCTCAATGCTTGATTATTTTTGAATGCTTCTGTATAAAATTCTCATCCTCCCATGTGGAATACTCAATGGGTAAGTTATTCCACTTGTTGAGATACTCTAGAATTTATCGATTTGGTATTTGTCGAGTTCTTTTTTTTGTGACTACTTCAGAAATTATTTCGTTGTGATGTTGATCCTCCAGTTGTTTCATTCGATTCTTCACCAAAGTTAGGTTATCCTTTGAGAGTTGGAGAACTTGTTGTTGATGCTCGATTTGATCTTCCACTATTTTATCATCCATATTGGATTTCATTTGATCCTTCAAATCATCCAACTTAGCCTCCATTTTTTCATTTAAACCATCTATTTCATCTTTGATCACTCTTTGTAAGATTGAAATTTGTTTCACTTGGTACCGTAATTTTGATATCTCATACTGAAATTCTTCCTCTTCATGCGTCATAATAGAGATTTATGAGGGCTTAATGGGTCTGGAATTATTTTTGGGAGGCATTATAGAACCCAATACTGATATCTATTCCTTAATATTCCCTTGGAATCAATTCAAACTGATTTTTCAAACAAGACTTATGCAATTCGAGGGGGAAACCTCCTTTACGTTACATAAAATGAACAATTCTTGGATGATACAAATGACAAAACCTCCTTTCTATATATATGAGTCTATGGGGTCACAATATAATCCTAACTGGCCTAACAATAATAATGTTAGGGCATAATAATAACAATATGGTGGCTATAGGGGTACAATAATAAAAATAAGATGGCTACACTAAAAACAATAAGGGGATACACTAGTATTATAGGGACCTAACATATCTGGAGTATGCTATGCGAGTCTCGATATATTTTTTCAATATCCATAAATTTTATATCTTATTTGTTGTATTTTTTTTACATATAGTTATTGATGTTAATATGGTCCAGAGTCGCAAAAGAAAATTATGAGCACATCCTCATATCAAAAGACAAACCACAATCAACATGAAAGTATTAAAGTTGGTTGCCAATGTCACTTCATTGTGTGATTCTTTCAACTTAGACCAGATGATGATGTAATAATATATACTACATGTAGGAATATTGATCAATATAACGTTGTTTTTCATGGGAAATATGCAATCGGTAAGCCTATGCAATTCAATTATGCACCACATTTAACAAGGGATATGTGATCTAGTGTCCAACGTTTATTTCAAAGAGGTTTTAATGTTTCAATGATATGGGACAAGTTCATGTTTGATGTGAAGGATGAATATGGTGAGTTATACACAAGGATATCTCGAGATAAATACATGACAAGACAAGATATATTAAACATTTACAATGATACCATAACGCTAGAGTATGTGATCAAAGTGATCCAAACAATGTAGAATGTTGGTATAAGGAAAATGCTGATAGTTTTTTCTTCTACCAGAAATAAGATCTTGTGGAAAAAATCCCCTTTATCTGTTAGAAAATTATATATTACAGAGCAATGCAACACATAAAATACGTGGAAACACAAACAAAGAAAACATATAAAACCAGAGAGATAGAGATATACGTGCTTCACCCAGTTTGGGCTACGTCCACCCCGAACAACCAGTCCTTCCTTTCTATTATCCAGCAAAATGAAGAGACACAACCTACAACAAATCTTCTATAATATCCTCTGTTCTCTATCACAGTCTCCCTATCTGTTTCTAGCTCTAAGAATGCACATACAATACACAGTCGCAATACAATACCCTCATACAAATGAGGGGTTTCCTTCTAGGGAAAAATACCCTAAACTAAACATAACTTCTACCATCAGATAGTCTGCCTAATGAACGAACTAGATTGACTAGAAATTACAATACTTTTACAAGGAAATTTTACATATGTTTTTAGCTTTGGGGGTGTTGCCCTCAAAACCCCCTGCCAGGGGGGGCTCCATAAAGTCACAACCACCCCCCCTGGACCCCTCAAGCAACGTTTAAATACAAGTAACAATGTCGCCCCGTTAAGAACAGGGATCCAACGTTGTGATACATATAAATAGAAAGATAATCAAGCTTCACACCCAACATTATCATAGGCATACAAACAAAGTGGATGTGTTCAATGATGCTAAAATACTCTCACAATAATATTATCTCAATGGATTCAACATTTAATATAAATAAGTATGGGGTAAGATAAGACAACCTGCATATATTCTATGCCTATACTAAAGAATTGCATATATAGAATAAGCACATAGACGAAATAAATGCACATATACGAAATTTATGCATATATGGAATACACACACATATATAGAGGTTGCAGTTTTGCGCAATGACAGTGAAAGCACATATCTTCCGTATATGTACAACTTCCATAAATGCACTGTAAAAATTTGAATAATTTGCTGAATTATTCACCGAGATTATCCTGATTACACACTATTTAAGCTTCATGCATAATACATAACCTCTTCTACAATTGATCATCAATATGCGGAAATAGAAACAATCGCATGCGCACATAAACACAATAATCAAACACACATCTGACACAGTATGTAATGGGGAAAGCAATAGCTGAAAACCCCCAACTATCTGTATAATATAATGATAGAGAACATGTAACAATACATAGCACAAAGCTCTCACAGCTCTCAGCACTATCTCACATGCTACACACAAACTAGCATGGAAGATGAACAAGTCACAGGTTCAAATCTCCTCCACAAGTCTGCCTGCCTCTACTGCGCAATCCAAGATGAATAATGATGAGATCCAAGTTCGAATCCCACTAGCTTGTACTGCGAAATCCTCATTGGAAATCTCAATCAATGTGTGTGCAAATCTCATGCACAGCTATAGTCACAACTGATAGTAGACTCACCCTTTCACCCACCTCTAACACTGGTCTCCACTGAACTGTCCATGCATTGCAGTTAACTGATGTGTTCTTTAGTTGATTTATGAGTTAATAATTATTGAATTAATTAATAATTAATTCACACAACTCATCACTAGTGTATTTGTTAGTTAGACTAAATACAACTAGTTCAACTAAGTTAAACCGAACACAACTCCACCAACTGTCTCATCAACTCCACCAAACTCTGCCACATGAGTTATAACTGAAGTCAACCATGAAATAGCTCAACTAACCCTTAGGAAAAGCGTATTTCCTTCTGTCAGCTGCATGTGCCACATCCAAGCATCAAACTGAAGTGCTCCAAGAGGATAAGATAATGTTTATAGTCTAAATATTATTAAGGGTTAATAATATTTGACTGTTCTATTTTTAGCCCAGCAGTCTAAAAATAGAATCCGCCCAATGTCTAAAAACAGAGGTCCATCTATTTTTACCAACTCGACCAATCATCCATAAATAGCATCCTGCAACTCATAGACCATGATCCATATGTCTAAAAATAGACATAGTCTAAAAATAGACTTTGCGCCAAAAATAGCCTGCGGGCCCACTTAGTGAAGGCGACTTCATTTCACTAAGCTCCATCATCTAGTTGCATTTTCAACATCCCTCTCAACAAGATATGGATTATCTGCAACCCCTATCCTGCCTCTGTGGTATTCAAATTTTCTCCTGGTGAGCGCCTTCGTTAAGATGTCAGCATCCTGATCCTCCGTGGGAATATATGAAAGTAACATGATTCTCCGCTGCACACAATCTATGCTATGATGGTACCTGATGTCGATGTGTTTGGATCTATCATGAAATACTGGATTAGCCAAGAGTTTAATGCAACTCTGGTTATCACAATAAATGACAGTAGGCTCCAAGTGTGACCCGAACAACCCAACCAGGATCTTCCTCATCCATATGGCCTCGCATGTAGCCAAGCTTGCTGCCATATACTCAGCCTCTGCTAAAATGAGTGCCACAGATCTCTGCTTCCTGCTGTACCAAGAAACTGCTGTTGACCCGATACTAAAGATCCCTCCAGATGTGCTCTTTCTGTCCGTTGGGCTCCCTGCCCAATCTGCATCCGTGAAGCCACACAACTTCACCTCATCCTCCTGTCTGTACCACAAGCCATATCCCGATGTGCCTCTAAGATAATGCAATAAATGCTTGCCTGCCTTCCAGAAGAGCTTGGTAGGCTTAACCATAGCTTGTGAAAGTTGGTTAATAGCATAGCATATATCGGGTTGTCTATTGACCAGACACATAAGCGACCCCACCAACTGTCGATAAACAGTGGCATCCACTACCTTCGCTGAAGTAGCACCCTCCTTCCTCCAACCTCCAGGAAGAAGAGTATCAATAGGCTTGCAGCCATGCATGTTGAACTTCTCCAGTATCTCCCGGGCATACTTACCCTGAGAAACAAACAGTCCATCACTGCGCTGCCAAATTTCCAATCCCAGGAAATAATGAAGGAGGCCCAAGTCCTACATCTCAAACTCTCTAGCAAGTTCCTCCTTGCATGAAAGTATCAAAAACTCATCACCCGTCAAAATCAGATCATCTACATACAGTACAATGATCAACAACTTCCCCTCCACCACAATCTGGTACAGGTTAGGATCTGCCTCACTCTTGGAGAATCCAAGTCCGGTGAAATAACTGTCTATCCGTGTGTGCTCTGCGCACGAGGTGCTCGTCTCCAACCCGTAGCGTTGCTCTCTTGAGTCCGCACACATGCGACTCATCGCCTGGCATCCGAAACCTTCGGCTGCTCTATGTACACCCCTCCTCAATGACTCCGTTGAGGAACGCAGTCTTCACATCCATCTGATGGATGTGCCACTCCATCTGCGCTGAGAGAGCTAGGATCGTCCGTATGGAAGAGTACCTTGTGACAGGTGCAAAGGTCTCCTCATAATCGATCCCCTCTATTTGTGAGAAGCCACGGGCAACAAATTTTGCCTTGTACTTCTCCGCACTCCCATCAGCCGCCTACTTCACTTTGTAGATCCATCTCGAACCCACCACTGATTTCCCCTCCGGTCGCGGGACAATCTCCCATGCACTGTTTCTGACAATCGAATCATAATCTTCCACCATGGCATCTACCCATGCGGGGTCCTCCACAGCTTCCTCGAAAGAGGATGGCTATGTCACGACACATTTTCTCACAAGAGCCATGTATCTAGTGTACCAGTCCAGTGACTGTCTCTGTCTGCGTTGTGCTGTAGGTGCTCCTACAACCTTCTCTGCATCTTGAGCCAGTCGCTCAGCTTCTGTAGTGCGCTTACGCCCTCTGATGGTTGGCGCTGCATGAGTGGTCTCTTCCACTCCATGAACTTCCTCATGTGGCTGATCCACATCCTGAAGCTCATCCTTAGGAACTAATAGCTCCTCATCTGCATGCAAGTGTGGCTCCCTCTCAAGCGAACACTACATGGCTTTCTCCTCCTGAAATTTGATATCTCGCTGCACAACAGTCTTGCGACTGTCTGGAAAATACACATGATAGTTGTGGGGCATATCAGTGTACCCCACAAATATCCCAACCTCTGCTGTCGGCTCCAGCTTCTTCCTGGCATCCTTCGTCACATGCATGTAGACAGGTGAACCAAAAATCCTCAAATGGGAAATATCAGGCCTCTTGCCAGAAAACGCCTCCTCCGGTGTACTCATGCCAATTATCTTGTGAGGACAATGGTTCTGCACATACACTGCAATATTGCATGCCTCCGCCCACAAGTGAAGGGGTAGGCCCTGATCATGCAACATCGCCCGTGCGCTTCCCATAGTGTTTTTATTCTTAAGCTCAAACCTTCGTTCATTTGTGGGTTGTGGTCACGATGTTTCCTCTCGGGAATCCCTTCTATGGTTGCAAAGTCATGAATTGAGAAGGATGAGTTACCACCATTATGCGCTCAGAGAAAGTTCCGCCCTTCCAGTTCACTTCTCAACGACGCCTTGAACTCATATAAATTTGAGTATATCTCGCTCTTCATACACATGAAGAAGATCAAGCCTCAGAAAAATCATCCAAACAAAGATCACCAATTGCACCATTGCTTTTCTTGTCAAGCCTCTGAGAAAAAAGGTCCACACACGTTGTGTGGGTCTCTTTGCAGGGATCGTGTGTTGCAATCATCTGGTGGCGATGACTTTCATAAATTTTGATTACCACTGCACCAAGTACGTGCTGTAGTGCCCTGGAAGCCGATGCATCCACTACAGTATCTTTAACTCCATGGTGAAGGTGGCCCAATCTCCTGTGCCACAGCTCGCCATCATCATCCCGGCTCACCACTTCTCCCGCCTTGCATACCATTGCTGCGCAGCCATCTACTTGCAAATGATAAAGGTTCTTGACTCGAACCCCTATCTTCTGGGTCTCTCCAGTTGTCTTACTGCGCAGGAAAGCCTTTCCTTCGCTAAAGACCACATCATACCCCTTGTCTTCCAACATCGCCACAGAGATCAGATTCTTCATCAATCTTGGAACATGCAATACTTCCTTCAATACGAAGGGTTTACCAGACTCCCTCTCAAAGGAAATGGTACCGATACCGGTCGCACTGTATCTACCATCATCGCCCATCTCGATGTGCACTCCAAGATCTTTTTCCTCCAGATCTGAAAACAGATATCGATCTCCAGTCATGTGAGGAAATAATGCACACTATCCAAGAACCATCTGGTCCATCACGCCCGACCAGCATCGCGATCCATGAAAATCGACTCAAGCTGGGGAGGCCAATGCCTCTCCAGATACAGATCCGCCAGCCTTCTTATTTTTCTTCTTCTGCGGACAATTTGTGGCATAATGTCCGTGTTGGTGACAGTGAAAGCACTTCACCTTGGACATGTCTTGCTTCTTGCCTTTCGCACCAGACTGAGAAGCTTTCTTTCTCTTACCCTTCTTTGCTTTGGCATCCAAAGCACAATTTTCTTCATCAGATGCCTTTGATGAAGATTCATCCCTAGTAGTCCGCCTTATCTCCTCTTGCATGAGATCTGACCAAAGTCGCTCCCATCCCGACAACTTCTCCCAACCATTGAAAGAGTGCTGATAGGAATGCCAACTCTTCGAAAGACCAAGGAGAGCCAGGTCCACCAAGTCCTCATCATCGAAAGTCACCCCCACACTTCCCAGCTCATCTCTGCATTGAGTGAACTTCGTGAGGTACTTGGCGATACTGTCGCCTTTCTCCATCTTAATGTTTCTGAGTTTATCCTTGAGTGCCAACTTCCTGCATGAGGTGGCTCTTGATGGAATTGATCTTGTCGCGGCTTTCCGCATCAAGTATGGGCTTTTATCTGGGTGGATAAAAATGTGATCCTTCACGCCCCTCGAAAATCCTTGACGATACGCCATCTTCTTTTGCGAGCCTCCTTGAAGCGACACCAGTGCGGCACGGGACCTCGGCATATGGCAAATCCTTGGCCAGTTATCATCTAATACCTCATTCTGCTCTTCCGCGCCTGGTGACGCCCTCGGGCATACCGATGTAAGCGTTGAAATAAGTGCCTCGCGACGCAAAGAAAAAAACTCTTGCAAAATTAAATTCAACAAAGAAACTCAACTCTTGGATCTATGAGAACAAAGTATTTATGAGAGATCAGCTGTAGGGGTGTTTCACCGGATATCACCTTTCAAGGAAAGGATGGATCCAGAGGCTACCTGGCCCACTTACAGACTCTGTCTACCGAAATAAATTGTAATCACTGTAATAGATCCGATGATCAATTCTCGCTCCAATACCATGTAAAAATTTGAATAATTTGTTGAATTATTCACCGAGATTATCCTGATTACACACTATTTAAGCTTCATGCATAATACATAACCTCTTCTACAATTGATCATCAATATGCGGAAATAGAAACAGTCGCATGCACACATAAACAATAATCAAGCACACATATCAACACAATATGTAATGGGGAAAGCAATAGCTGAAAACCCCCAACTATATATATAATATAATGATATAGAACATGTAACAATACATAGCACAAAGCTCCTCACAACTCTCAGCACTATCTCACATGCTACACACAAACTAGCACGGAAGATGAACAAGTCACAGGTTCAAATCTCCTCCACAAGTCTGCCTGCCTCTACTGCGCAATCCAAGATGAATAATGATGAGATCCAAGTTTGAATCCCACTAGCTTGAACTTCGCAATCCTCATTAGCAATCTCAATCAATGTGTGTGCAAATCTCATGCACAACCATAGTCACAACTGATAGTAGACTCACCCTTTCACCCACCTCTAACACTGGTCTCCACTGAATTGTCCATGCATTGCAGTTAACTGATGTATTCTTTAGTTGATTTATGAGTTAATAATTAGTGAATTCATTAATAATTAATTCACACCACTCATCACTAGTGTATTTATCAGTTAGACTAAATACAACTATTTCAACTAAGTTAAACCGAACACAACTCCACCAACTGTCTCATCAACTCCACCAAACTCTGCCACATGAGTTCTAACTGAAGTCAACCATGCAATAGCTCAACTAAACCTTAGGAAAAGCGTATTTCCTTCTGTCAGCTGCATGTGCCACATCCAAGCATCAAACTGAAGTGCTCCAAGAGGATAAGATAATGTTTATAGTCTAAATATTATTAAGGGTTAATAATATTTGACTGTTCTATTTTTAGCCCGGAAGTCTAAAAATAGAAACCGCCCAATGTCTAAAAATAGAGGTCCATATATTTTTACCAACTCAACCAATCATCCATAAATATCATCCTGCAACTCATAGACCATGATCCATATGTCTAAAAATAGACATAGTCTAAAAATAGACTTTGCGCCAAAAATAGCCTGCAGGCCCACTTAGTGAAGGCGACTTCATTTCACTAAGCTCCATCATCTTGTTGAATTTTCAACATGCACATATATTACATGTATGCACAACTTTTGTATATGTGCATATCTTTTGTATATGCACATAACTTATTTATATGCACAACTTCTTTATATGCTTATATACAGAAGTTGCACACATATGTGGAAACTGTGTATATACGAAGGTTGGAGTTGTGCATGGGTATGTGCATATACCATATATGTGTGCATATATAAAAGTTTCGCATATACAAAATATATACAAATTTACAGAAGATATGTGCACATATGGAAGATATGCGCACATATGAAAGATATGCTCATATACAAAATTTGTACATGTACGAAAGATGTGCAAGTACGAAAGTTGCACAACTTTTATATATTTGCATCTTTTTTATCGCATATCTTCCATACATTCATAACTTATGTATATGCGCAACTTCTTTATATGAGAATATCTTTCGTATATGTGCATATCTTCCGTATATGCCCAACTTCTATATATGTGTATATCTTCCATATATGTGAATATCTTCTATATATAAGCAAGATTTGTAAATATGCGTATCTTTTGTATATGTGCTTCTTCCATATATGTGCATATATTATGTATATGCACATATATGGAAGATATGTGCATATATATAAGATACATATATACAGATGATCATGTGCTCAGTGTAAAAGCTCAAAAAATTAAAGTGCTTATAATTGATTGAAAACTGAATGACAATGAAGAGCTCGTCGCCATAAATCTGGCGCAATTCTTTTCATCGAAAAAAGAGTACGAATGAAGAAGATACAACCTATTGTTCGTTTTCCTAAACAGCTAAAAAAATTGCAGAACAGTGACAGGTTGATGACATGGTAGCCTAGTCAGCATGCAAGGAATATTCTTTAGTTTTTTCCTAGTGACACTATGACAAGTGTCACAACAGGATTCGCCGAATTGGTTTGAAGGTGAATTTGTTTTACAATTTTCACCTAAGGTTGAAGTTGAATTTTTTTAATATATGGATTGGGACAGCCCAACTAGAGGCTGACATGTGGTGCAGCCAGGGGCCACCACATGCCCCCTCTGGTGGACCCTTTCCACAGTCCAAAGTTTGAATTCCAACTCCAAGGTCCGAGTTTGATCATATTACAGGGTGAAAACATTATGGTGGTGCATATTTATATATGCCAAAGGTTTTATATTGATATACATTGGAGCATATATATTTCATAAACCAAATGTTGGAACGTTAATTTCAGCCCGCAAAATTTATACACGCGGTTAGGCGGAGGTCAGGGCTCGACCCCATGACCTCCCCCATACCACTCTCCACTGTTATCGTGAGCCTCTACCATGGGTCTTAATAGACCACAACTTCACATTGTATTTAATGTCATGTGGTATCTCTGATGGTGAGAATGGAGGGAGACAACCCCCTCCCATGTGACCATACCTCGTAACCTCAGTTAAAGCGCTCCCACTAAACACACTTATGCATCATAATAAATCATCCATTGCATTAATTAACTGCATTTAGGTTGGTGGATTTTTAGGGGCGCCTCCAAAAATGGCAGACTTCCAACTTTGGCAGTCTTATCTGGAGTCTTCTCCATATTTGGAGGAGATTTCCTACGAAAATTAAACGAAGCATATTTGGAGAAATTTTCGACCAATTTTGTCTTATAAAGAGTCATTCCTAGTATATTGGCATTCTCTGAACACGTTGGTACAGGTTGCAGAGGCAGAGGAAGAATTTTAAAACTGTTTTTGTCACTTTGAAGAAAAAAGAAGCTCATGGCCACCAGGAGGGAAGGCCATACCTAGAACAAATGAAGATCAAATTGAGAGCAGTCTCATTTCTAATAGACTTTGACATTATGGACTCATTGGAGTATGTTTCAAGAGCTACAGGTGAATCTAAACATCAATTTTTTCACTTCTGAGCTAATACAGAGGCCCAATCCATGGAAGTTGGACCAAGGAGATGTAGCCCAGGAGGGTTGAACTCCTTCATCAGAACTCTATGTTGATGGATCAATTGTGATGGTTTGATGTTCTTTGTTGTTGTTCAACATATTTATTTCATGCTTTATGCTCTTGAATTGACTCATAAAACTCATCTAATTTACCTGTTTGACACACATAAACAACAAGGAAACCTATGTACATCAAGCATAAGATCAAAAAATAAATTTTAAATCTGAAGACGAAATTAACATAGAAAAAATAACATTCATACTCGGATCAAGTTGGTATCAGAGCTTGGTTGAAAGTTTGTTGCTTGATAGTTGCTTGAGTTTTGTGCAAGTAGTGTTTTAATGGTTGCAAATTTGTGATGTTGACAAGGTTAAAGTTGCAGAGAGGTGAAGAGAAATTTTTGGTTGCAAGTCCTAATATTAGGACCAGAAGAAGGAGAGCTACAAGGGCACCATCTCCACCCAAAGTTTCAGTCACAGCTACACTTGAAACACCTCAAGTTTTGTCTCAAGAAGCTGAGATTGAAGAGGTACAAGCACTAGAAGCTGAGCTTGAATCCATAGCCATCATGTCAAGTTTTGGAGAAACTGAAGGTCATTTAGAAGAGGATGTTTTCAAGAGAGACTTCAATGACATAAAGAGTATGGTTAAAATTATGTTTGATGCATTGACTGCTGGGATGGTAGAAGAAGGTTCTAAGCCTCCACATGGAAGAGGAACTTCAGATGATAGAAAGGATGAAGACAAGAATTCAAAGGGTAGTGGAGGAAATCCACATCCATATCCACCATCTTCATCATCATCATCATCACCATCATCATCATCTTCCACTTCCACCACAAAAACTACCCACACTCAAGCAAAAGCCACAAGAGGAAACACACCCTTACTCAAACTTGATGTCAAATTTGAGCTTCCAATGTATAATGGCGAGGTAAATGCAGAAAGGTTGGAAAATTGGATACATCAATTAGTGGTGTATTGCAAAGTTCAGAACCTTCATGAATATGACATAAATATTCAATTGTCTTCTTTGAGTATGGAAGGATTTTCACTTGTATGGTGGGAAGCAAGAACTCAAGAAGATATTAAAAACTACAGTAAGATCTCTATGTCTTGGTCAAGTTTTATTGTTGTGATTAAAAGGAAAGTATATCCCTTAGCTTACTGCAAAATTCCATAATTTTTGAAAGTCAACAATAAATTTCATCACACACACTAGTGTGGGACCACAAGTCGTAGCGATACATTAGTGTGAATGCCAATTTATTTAATAAATTGGAGAAGTGTATAATTTAATTTTCCCTTAATTAAATTGGATAATAAATTGTAATCTTATCTCATGATCACTTTTAATAGTTAATTGAGTGTGATAAACTCAGTTAGCTCATTAATTTAGAGTTAAGGGTGGTTGGTGAGGCATGCAAAGTGATTCTATTTTTTATGGAGTTTGAGTTGCAATTAGTGCATTAGTTTAATGCATGAGTAATATGTTAACTTAGTTAAGTGAGTTAAAGCTAGCTGAACTAGTTGTAATTTTTTGTTGCACTAGTGCGAGATCAATTGAATTAAATCAGATTTAATTCACATACAATGATCTGTCATGCAAGTGATGATTTACTATTAATAGCTGCATGCATGTCAGTTCCAGTGGAGACCCAGTTGAGACAAAGGTTAAAGGGACGTTAACTATTTGTTGTATCATTAGTAGGTTGCCCACATTCAACAAGACAACCATAGGATTTCCCATGATCATTGCGCAGTTTAGGAAGGCTGAAATTCCTAAATAATATGGATTGCATTCATTAGTAATTGGGCAAGCAAGGCAGGATGACGAGAGGCTGAAAATTGGCTAAGTGTTGGTTGATTTTTTCCGAATCAGTGTGAGACAGTTGTGAGAGTGTAGCGGAATCTTGTGAGAAGATTGCATTGTAACTGTTTCATAATTCCTTCGTGAATATAAAATAAAATATAGAGGGGTTTTGAGAAGTAAGCTTTCCCCAGGAAAATATTTGTGTAGTGATTTGATTTTCTTCTTTCTTTACTTCTTGTGATTATCGATCGTGTTTATTTTCCGCAATTGATTTGTAGAAGGATTCAATATCTTGCTTTAGTACATTGCATGATCAGATTGAATCCATTGGTATACACATTATCTGTATAATTTCTACATGGTATCAGAGCACAGAAAATCACTAAAGTGGAGAAGAAATTAAGTTTGTGACTGAATAGAATTCAAATTTGCAAAATTATTCTTTGGTGCAACAGGTGGATCAAGATCAAGATGGATTTAAATGGATTGAGATTGATGTATGCACTTGAGGGTAGTTCCAATTATATTGCATGGAAAGACAAGATGGAGTCAGTTATGGAGGACAATGGGTTTAAATAATTCATTGATAATGACATTCCCAAACCCGTTGTAGCAGATGCCTCTCTTCTTGATGCTTAGAAAAAGAAGGTTGCAAAGGTGAGGAGGATCTTACTGGAGGGATTAAGAGACCACATTGTCTCAAGTCTCCATGGAAAATTGGCTCCATATGTAATGTTGAAGGATTTGATAGATTTGTTTTAGAGTAGAAGTGATCATAGAAAATTGGCACCGAAGGACAAGCTCAAGAAAATAAAAATGGAGAAAGGCGACACTATTTCGAAATATTTAACCAAGTTTGTACAATGTCAAGATGAGCTTGGGAGCGTCAAAATTACTGTCGCGGATGACGAATTGGTGAGCCTAGCTCTTTTAGGCCTTCCCAAGAGTTGGAATAGTTATCATGAATGTCAATGGAAGGGAGAAGCTTCCATATTGGAAACGACTTTGGTCGGATTTGGTGCAAGAAGAATTCAAGCGGAATACCAAGGATGGATCTTCATCTAAGAATGATGATGAAGAAATTGTGCTTTAGCTAGTAAGGTGAAGAAGGGGAAAGGAAAGAAATTATATTCCAAATCTGAGACTGAAAAAGATGGCAAGAAGCGCGACATTTCCAAAGTGAAGTGCTTTCACTGTCCCGAGCATGGACATTATGCCACTAATTGTCCACAAAAGAAGAAGAACAAGAAGGCTTTAGTATTTGTAGCTAGTGAGGCTTTGGCCTCGCAATTTGAGTTGGAATTCTCATTAATCACATACATGGTGTCAAGTGTGATGGGATCAATGTGGTACGTGGATAGTGGTGCATATTTCCACATGACGGGAGACAAAGAAATTTTCAGTAGCTTGGAGGAGAAGGACCTCCAGATGCGTATCAAAATGGGTGATGACGGGAGATACATTGCTACTAGAATTGTTACAGTTACCTTCCAGAGACAGTCAAGTAAACCCTTCTTATTAAAATATGTAATGCATGTACTAGGCTTGAAAAAGAATTTATTTTCAGTCACAATGTTGGAGGATAGAGGTTATGATGTGGCTTTCATTGAAGGGAAAGATTTACTTCGACACAAAGCCACAGGACAAGCCAAGAATATTGGGATTTGTGTGAATAATTTGTACAAACTTGAAATAGATGGTTGTGCAACATTGATGGGTAAGGCTGACAAAGTGGTGAGCCAGGATGAGGATGAGTTATGACATAGGATATTGAGCCATCTACACCACAGAGCCTTGAAGGTCATGCAACAAATTTCTACGGGTCTTCCCAAGGGTACTATTGCGCAGATAGACACATGCAAGGGATGTACCATGGGGAATTATGCAAAGGCCACTTTTCACGAGAAGGAGAAATGAGCAGTGGAAATCCTTGAGAGAGCACTCAGACGTGTGTGGACCATTCTCTATAGCTTTGACAGAAAAGCACAGGTATTATGTGATCTTTCTTGATGATTTTTCTAGAAAGTGTTGGATCTAATTCATGCAGAAGAAAGATCAGACGTTCTCAAAATTTGGTGATTTCAAAGCACTGGTGGAGAAAGATATGAGGAAGCATGTGAAGGCTCTAAGGAGCAAAAATGGTGGTGAGTAAATCTCCAATGAAGTCAAGAACTTCTGTAGAAAAGAAGGAATTCAAAGAGAGTTGATTATGCCTCATAACCCACAACAAAATGGGGTCTCCAAAAGAAAGAACAGAACAATTGTGGGTGTGGCACGAGCGATGTTGCATGATCAGGGCCTATCGTTGCATCTGTGGGCGGAGGCATGCAACATAGTGGTATTTGTGAAAAACCGCAGTCCTCATCGGATACTTGGAATGAGTACACCAGAGGAGGCGTTTTCTGGTAAGAAACCCAATGTTTCATATTTTAAAATTTTTGGCTCATATGTCTATTGCCATGTGACCAAAGATTATAGGAAGAATCTTGAACCAACATCTAAGATTGGGATATTTGTGGGGTACACTGATACTCCCCACAACTATCGGGTGTATTTTCCAAACAGCAGGATGACTGTTGTGAGACAGGATATAAAATTTGATGAGGAGAAAGACATGTGATTATCCCTTGAGAGGGAGCTGGATTTGCATGCATATGAGGAACTCTTGGTTTCAAAGGATGAACCTCAAGATGTGGAGCAACCACATGTGGAGGATCATGGAGTGGAATAAAAGACTCATGCAGAGCCATCCACCAGAAATGGTAGAAGGCGCACCACAAAAGCTGATAGATTGAGGCTTGATGTGATAGAGCATGTAGGAGAACCTACTTCACTACGCAGATAGAGACAATCTCCAGACCGGTTTATTGGATACATGGCTCTTATGAGCAAGTGTATTGTGATAGAACCATCCTCCTTTGAGGAAGCAGTGCAAAAACCAATTTGGGTTGATGCCATGGTTGAGGAGTATGAATCCACCGTCAAGAACAGTGCATGAGAATTTTCCCCAAGACCAATCGGGAAATCATTCATTGGATCTAGATGGATCTATAAGGTGAAGCATGCATATGATGGGAGTGTGGATAAGTACAAGGCTATATTTGTAGCCCGGGAAATATCACAAGTTGAGGAGATTGACTATCATGAGGAGACTTTCACACTAGTTGCGAGATAGTCATCGATTAGATCTATCCTTTCTCTCTCAGTGCATATGGGGTGGTAGATACATCAGATGGATGTGAAGACTGTGTTTCTCAATGTAGTTAGTACTTAGAGCAACAATAAGGTTTTGATATCTTTGACAGTGAGTTGCATGTGTATAGACTCAAGAGAGAACTATATGGGCTGAAGCAAGCACCTCATCCTTGGTACACGAGGATTGATAGCTATTTCATTGGGTTGGGCTTCACGAAGAGTGAAGAGTATGCAAATATGTACCAGATTGTGGTTGATGGTAAGCTTTGATTATCGTAATTTATGTTGATGATCTAATTTTGACAGGTGATGAGCAGCTCATAATTTCTTGCAAAGAGGATCTTGCAAGAGATTTTGAGATGAAGTACGTGGGACTCCTTCAATATTTCCTTTGTTTGGAAATATGGCAGTGGGATGGTGAGCTATTTGTTTCTCAAGGCAAGTATGCCAAAGAGATTCTGAGTAAGTTTCACATGGATAGATGTAAATCCATGGAGACTCCTTTTCCAAGAAAATGGAGGAAGGAGGATGCTACTTCAGGTGAGGTAGTGGATGCTACTATTTACAGGTAGCTAGTGGGTTCACTGAAGTTCTTGGTGAACACCATACTAGAAATTTACTACACAGTTAACCAACTGAGTCAAGATACGGTTAAGCTGACCAAGCTCTTTTGGAAGGCGGGAATCATGTCTCGAGATAGCTCAGGGGAACTACAGAGTATGGATTATGGTACAGATGGATAAAGGGAGTGAAGCTTCAAGGCTTCACAGATGAAAATTGGGTAGACAACCCATCAGATAGAAAAAGCACATCATGAGGGATCTTCAGCATAGGATTGACAACAATTTATTGGTACAACATGAAGCAGAGATCTGTGGCACTCAGTTCAGTGGAGGCAGAGTACATGCAAGAAATTCAGGCTACATGCGAGGCCATCTAGATGAGGAAGATTTCGGTTGGTTTGTTTGGTTCTCAGATGGATCCGACAGTGATACATTGTGATAAACAGAATTGCATTAAACTATTGGTTAATCCGGTGTTCCATGATAGGTCCAAGCACATAGACATCCGGTACCACCATCTCAAAGATTGTGTTCAGAGGCACATTATGTTACTTCAGTACATTCCCACAGAAGGTCAGGATGTACATATTATAACGAAGGCACTCGCCACGAGAAAATTCGAATACCATAGAGGCAATATCGAGGTGGACGATAATCCCTTTCATGTTGAGAAAGAGTGTTGAAAGTCAACAAGAAATTGCAGCACTGACACTAGTGTGGGATCACATGTCCTAGCGATACATTAGTGTGAAAGCCATTTATTTAATACATTGGAGAAGTGTCTAATTTAATTTTCTCTTAATTAAATAAGACAATAAATTGTAATCTTATCTCATGATCACTTGTAATAGTTAACTGAGTGTGATAAACTCATTTATCTCATGAATTTCGAGTTGAGGGTATTTGGTGAGGCATGTAGAGTGATTCTATTATTTATGGAGTTCGAGTTGTAGTTAGTGCATTAGTTTAATGCATGAGTAATCAGTCAACTTAGTTAAGTGAGTTAAAGTCAATTGAACTAGTTGTAACTGCTTGTTGCACTAGTGAGAGATCAAGTGAATTAAATCAGATTTAGTTCACATGCAGTGATCTGTCATGAAATTGATGATTTACTATTAATAGCTGCATGCATGTTAGTTCTAGTGGAGACCCAGTTGATAAACATGTTAAAGGGATGTTAACTATCAATTGTATCATTAATAGGTTTCCCGCATGAAACAAGACAACCATAGGATTTCCCATGAGAATTGTGTAGTTTAGGAAGGTTGAAATTACTAAATAATAGGGATTTCATTCATCAGGAATTGCGCAAGCAAGGCAGGATGATCAGAGGCTGAAAATTGGCTAAGTCTTGGTTGATTTTGTCTAGATCAGTGTGAGACAGTTGTGAGAGGGCAGGAGGCTCTTCTGAGAAGAGTGCATTATAATTGTTTCATGATTCCTTGGTGGATATACAATAGAAGATAGAGGGGTTTTTAGCAGTAAGCTTTCCCCGGGAAAATATTTGTGTTGTGGTTTGATTTTCTTCTTTCTTTACTTGTTGTGATTGGTGATTGTGTTTATTTTCCACAATTTGTAGAAGGATTCAGTATATTGATTTAGTACATTGCATGATCGGATTGAATTAATTGATATACACATTGTTTGTATAATTTCTACAATTATGGATTGGAAAAATTTTAGACAATTGAAAGGGAAAAGTGTGAAAGATTATACTCATGAATTTAGGAGAAGAGCTCTTATTTTGGGTATTAATTAATATTCTCAAGAAATTTTTTTAAAGTACATTGGGGGTTTGCACAGTCACCTTAGGCACACTATTCTCGTGTCTAATCCCACAAACATAGATGAGGTTTGTGTTCAAGAAACACACTTAGAAGCAAGAGGGAAACATAACATAGATGATAAAAGTGAAAGGGTGGGTAAAGGAAAGGAAAATTTTTATGGAAGAGAAAAAAAAATAGCTTTGTCAAAAGAGAGAAAGAGAAACTCGCATGTAAACACTGTTTGAAGAATGGCCATGATGAAGACCACTGTTGACAACTTGATCCAGAGTTGAAGCCAAAGAAAAGGGTAAAACTGTTGCTATATTTGAACATGAATTAGGGTCAGATTCATGAGATGAGAAAAATATTACAACCATGGATTTGAAAGGTAAGAACATATCAAGCCCTAGTTCTTCAAATTTTTCCAATGTCAATCAAGATGAAGATAGAAGAATAGAACTTTTCCATATTAGAGTCGTCTCTAAACATACCAAGATAAACACACTTTTTGATAGTGGGTCACAATCTAACTTGATTTCTGAAGACTTGGTTAAACAACCATACCTTGAAACTATTAGACATCCAAGACCTTATCCTTTAGGTTGGATATTTAGGAATGCAAAATTGTAGGTTACAAGGAAGTGCATACTAATATTTTCCACCAATTCACACTTTCTTGGTGAAGTTGAACTTGATGTGGTGCCGCTTGAGATATCAGGTATTGTTTTGGGAAGTCCTTATTTGTATGATAGGAAAGCAGTAATTCATCACCATGAGAATAAGTATCACTTGTTTAAGGCTGGTATCAAGTACATAATTAGAGCGCATAATAAGAAGACAATTTTGTCTCTTATACATGCAGGAGAAATGAAGAGGATAGTGAATGCAAGTCAGAATTTGGGATTGTTAATGATCAAACATAGAGATTTTTTGAATCAAACCTTTTAAAAAGATGCATCGAATGAGTAAGTTGATTCCATTAAGGTTTCCTGTGCTTGTAATGAGAAGTTTCAGGACTCTAGCAGGTTGCCTTTGAAAGGAGGTGAACAAGATGTAAAACATTTATAGCAGTCAACATCAGTGTTGAGTAGTGTTGAAAACAAGATGCTGGTGCAAGAGAGTGAAAAAGTCAAAGGGAAAGCAACAAAGAGGTTTGAAAAATAAGGCATGAGTTCCAAAAATTCTTGTTTTTAGTTTCCAAACGGTACATGGCAATGGAAAAAGTATTTGGTCAAGAGTTGACGCAAGTACAAAGCAAGATCAGTTAAGAATCGTCATGACGACAGTGTGCAAGGTGAGACAATTTTTAAGTTTCCTTTTATTGATGACCAAGGTAAGAATAAGATGGTTTCTGCAAGAATATCTTGCTACTCTGCAAATTTGATGAAATTACAACATGACAGTGTCAATGACAGCAAGAGAAGGTCGCAAGAATCAAGGAAAAATCTTACTTTTTGTGAAAAGATCCAATTGATGAAATTGGGAAAATTTCAGTGGATAGAGACTGGAAGGGTGAGGGAACATTACCCTCATCCACATGATCAGTAATAAAAGAGCTTTTGGGTTCCAAAATTCTTCTAGTGGTGAGGAATGATCAGGTGCTTAGTGTAAAAGCTCAAAAAATGAAAGTGCTCAAAACTGATTGGAAATTGAACGACGGCGAAGAGCTCGTCGCTAGAAATACTACGTAATTCATTTTGTCTAAAACAGAGTCCAGATGAAGAAGATAGAGTATGTTGTTCATTTTCCTAAATAATTAATTTTTTTTTAAGAATTTAGGCTTATGTGATCCATTGTAAATATTTAGAATTTTCTTCGGTAATAATCACAAGTGAAATAACACTGCCGACGTGTTTCGAACCAACCAGTGTGGTTCATCATCTGTACTAGGTGAGAGACTAGAGAAAGGCATTGAGTTTAATTGTAGAACAATGATAGGTTGATGACATGGCATCCCAGTCAACATGCAAGGAATATTATTCAGTTTTTTCCAAGTGACACTGTGAAAAGTGTCACAGCAGGATTCATCGAATTGGTTTGAAGGTGAATTTTTTTTTACAATTTTATTCTAAGGTTGAAGTTGATATATATATATATATATATATATATATATATATATATATATATATATATATATATATATATATATATATATATATATATATATATTATATATATGGATTGGGGACATCATCTAAAGTTTTGATACGTGCAATCTCTATTCTATTATTCTCCCTCTAATTCCTTTCCACAGTCCAAAGTTCGAATTCAAACTCCAAGGTCCGAGTTTGATCTTATTACAAGGTCAAAACATTATGGTGGTGCATATTTATATATTCCAAAGGTTTTATATTGATATACATTGGCACATATATATTTCATAAACCAAATGTTGGAACGTTTATTTCGGCGCACAAACTGCATACACAGGGTTGGGTGGAGGTTGGGGTTCGACCCCATGACCTCCCCCATACCACTATCCACTATTACCATCGAGCCTCTACCATGGGCCTTAATAGACCACTACTTCATATTGTATTTAATGTCATATGGTATCTTCAACAGCGAGAATGGAGGGGTCCTTCCATGTGGGCCAACCACCTCCCATGTGAGCATAACACGCAACCTCAGTTAAAGCACTCCCACTAAATGTGCCTATGCGCCATAATTAATCCACAATTTACATTAATTAATTTTAGTTAGGTTGGTGGAGTTTTAGGGATGCCTCCAAAATTGGCAAACTTCCAACTTTGGCAGTCTTATCTAGAGTCTTCTCCAAATTTGGAGGAGATTTCCTAAGAAAATTAATGAAGCATATATGCAGAAATTTTTGACCAATTTTGGCTCAGGAAGAGTCATTCCTAGCATATTGTCATGCTCTGAACACATGGGTATAGGTTGCAGAGGCAGAGGAGCAATTATTAAAAAAAAAATTGTCACTTTGAAGAAAAAAGAAGCCTAGGGCCACCAGGAGGGAAGGTCATGCCTAGATCAACTAAAGACCAAATTAAGAGCAAGAAGGGTCATTTATGATAGATTTTGACATTATAGACTCATTGGAGCTGTAGGTAAATGTAAACAATAATTTTTTCACTTTTAATCTAATACAAAAGCCCAAGCCATGGAAGCTGGACCAAGGAGATGTAGCCCAGGAGGGTGAACTCCTTCACCAAAACTTTGTGTTCATGGATCAACTGTGATGGTTTGTTGTTCTTTTTTTTTTGTTATTCAACATATTTATTTCATGCTTTATGCTCTTGAATTCACTCATAAAATTAAGCTAATTTACCTATTTGACAAACATAAACAACAAGGAAACCTATGTACCTCAAGCATAAGATTAGAAATAAATTGCAAATCTGAAGATGAAATTAGCAAAAAAAAACTAAAATTCATACTCAGATAAAAAGAGAATACGCACATATATGGAAGTTGTGCATACACAGAATTTGTGCATATATAGAGGCTTGTGTATGCATATTACGGAAGTTATGCACAACTTATCTATATGCACATATATGGAAGTTGCGTATATATCTAAGTTGTGCATATATTCCGTATGTGCACATATCTTCTGTATATGCACATATATAAGAGTTTAGCATATATAGAAGTTTTGTGCAACTTCCTTAATATGCATATGATGCTCAACTTCTGTATATGCACATATCTTCCATATATGCACAACTTCCATATATGTGCATATCTTATGTATATGTGCAACTTTTTTATATGCGCATATCTTATGTATATGTGCAACTTCCGTATATGTGCATATATTTTGTATATGCACATATATTTCTTATATGCACATATATGGAAGAAGCGCATATACAAAAGATATCCACATTTAACGAAAGTTATTCATATACATAATTTAAGCATATATGGACATGTGCATATATTCTATATATGCACATATCTTCTGTGCATGTGAAATTTCTATATATATGCATATCTTCTATATACGCATATAAGACAGCCTGTATATATTTTGTGCCTATACTAAAGAATTGCAGATACAAAAGAAGCACATAGAGGGAAGACATGCACATATATAAAATTTATGCATATATGGAATACACATGCATATATAGTGGCTGGAGTTCTGCGCAATGTCAGTATAAGCACATATCTTCCGTATATGTACAAATTTTGTAAATGCACATATATTCTTTATATGCACAACTTCTGTATATGTGCATATCTTCTGTATATGCACATAAATTCTTTATATTCACAACTTCTTTATATGAGTATACATAGATGTTGCGCACATATGTGGAAACTGTGTATATACGGAGGTTGGAGTTATGCATGGGTATGTGCATATATAAAAGTTGCACATATAAGGAAGATATGCCCATTTACGGAATATATGTGCACATATGGAAGATATGCTCATATACAGAAGTTGTACATGTATGAAAGATATGCAAGTACGGAAGTTGCAAAATTTTTATATATGTGAAATTTCCTGATGCTTTTATACACATATTTGAAGCATATATGGACATATGCATATATTTTATGCATGTGTAATTTCCATATATACACATATCTTTTATATATGCATATAAGACAACTTGCACTTCTATGCCTATAGTAAAGAATTGCATATACAGAAGAAGCACATAGATGGAAGACATGCACATATACGAAAGTTATGCATAGATGTAAGATATTTGCATATATAGAGGCTAGTGTTCTGTGCAATGTCAGTATAAGCGCATATCTTCCCTATATGTACAACTTCCATAAATGCACATATATTCTATGTATGCACAACTTCCATATATGTGCATATCTTTTGTATATGCACATAACTTCTTTATGTGCACAACTTCTTTATTAAGTCCCTATATTACTAGTACAGTCCCTTATTGTTGTTAGTGTAGCCCCCTTATTATCATTGTTGTACCCCTATAGTCTCCATATTGTTATTAATGTGCCCCATAAAATCCCACTATTGTTATTGTTGTGCCATTACATTATTATTGTTAGGTCGACTATGATTATATTGTGACTTCATGGACTCCTATATATAGAAAGGAGGTATTTTCATTTGTATCATCCAATTATTGTTCATTTATGTAATGTAAAGGAGGTTTCCCCCTCTAAGTGGTTGATTTCTAAGGCGTTAATCTCTCTTTTCTTCATAACATTTGGTATCATAGCTTTGGATTCTAGGGTTTCACTGCTTCAAAAAAGTCACTTGGAATTTGCACTATAACATTTTTTCTATGAAGGTTCAGAAGCTAAAACAAAAACCCATTTGCAAGGAAATCCTGAGGAACTTTGTGTAAAAAATTCAGATCTTGGTTTGCAATATTTTCGGAGATATGATTTGTTGAAATTAGGGTTTTTGCAGGCACTCGAATTTCATCTCAAAGAGGTGACCTTGGGAAAATAGTCATAAATCTCTCTCTGAGCATTGGATTGAAATTCTATAAAAAGTGGCCAAAATTACACATACTATAGTTTCTTGTGTATCAATTTCAGAGCCAGAGGAGGAAACAATGACAAGTGGCATGTTGTAAAAGTTCGCTCTACTGAACTAATGCATAATTAGGTCATTGTGGGAGATTGAGCATTAGTTTGTCTTGAAGAATCCAAATCAGGCCAGACATGTGGCATTGGAAATAAGATTTATAGGGCTAATAAAAGACCGAAGATAAAATCTCAAGGATCTGAAATTACATAGATACAACAGATTCAATATCGAGGTCCTCAAAAGCAAGAAAAATGCATGTATTTTTTTTTTCAAATTGCATAACTCTTGTTTCAAATATTAGTTTGAAGTGATTCCAAGGGTATATTGAAGCATAGATATCAGTATTGGGTTCTAAAATTTGAAAATAATTCAACACCCATTAATCCCTCAAAAGGCTCTACTATGAATAATGAAGAGGAAGAAGTGCAACATGATATATCAAAATTACAAGAACAAGTGCAATAACTTTCGCTCTCACAAAGAGTAACAAAAAATGAAATGGAAGTTTTGAAGAAAGGCATGGAAGCTAATATGGATGGTTTGAAGAAAGGCATGGAAGCTAAGATGGATGGTTTGAAGAATTGCATGGAAGCTAATGTGGATGGCATGGAAACTAAGATGGATGACATGGAAGCTAACATAGAAGACATGAAGAATGATTGAAAAGCAAACATGGAAGGTTTGAAGGAAGGTTTGACAAATTTGATACCAGAAATGATTCCTAATGGTGAAAAGGTAGTAGAGGAAACTCATGGTGATAAAAAAATAAATGTTAATCGTGATTTCATAAACTCTAATGTTGGATTGAAGACCCACCATATTCCAAAGATCAATATGAGGAGATTTTATGGAGAAATATTTTGTTCGAAATAATGTGCAAAATACACAAAAGGTATGCATTGAAACTTTATATTTAGAAAAAAATACAGTTGTATGGTATTGATGACTTTGATCTCGTAAAAAAATTGTCACTTGATCAATTTTTACAGTGGAAATGATAGCACATTATGAGGATACAAAGAACAACACCTTCTTTAGCCAATTGATAAATATCAAACAAAAGGGTTCAATGGTGGAGCACATTGAGGACATCTAAAAATTAAATATAAGGGTAATTGATATTCCAGAGGAACAAGGGATTGATGTCTTCATAAGGACTTTAAAGGATAACATCCAACATGAGGTTCGTCATTGGGAACCTCATTCATTGGAGAAGGCATTCAGGTTGGCAAGAAAAATTGAAAGTAAAATTATGGCGACAAGGAAGCCTACCACTCACATCTATAAAGATGGAAGTTTTGCTACTCCTAGACTTCCGCAACCTACAAGGTTGACACCACAACAATTGGAAGAAAAAAGAGCAAAATGGATTTGCTACAGTTCTGATAGAAAATACACTAGAGGTCATAAGTGTGTTGAGAAGAAATTATTTTACATAGATTGTGAAGAGGAAGATGAAAATGATCAAGCAACTTCAAAAGAAGAGGATATACACCAGGAACTAGCCCTAGAGAAAGAAGAAATGAGTCTGACCATATCTTGTAATGCATTGGCAGTAATTACCACTCCTCAAACTTTCAAGATATAAGTACATATAAAGAAGAAAAATGCAATAGTGTTGATTGATTCGGGTAGTACCCATAATTTTATTCACTGTAAGGTAGCCAAGGAATTGAATTGATTCCTATACCCAACACCAGAGTGTCAAGTGATGGTTACAAATGGAGGAACTATAAATTGCTCTGGAAAATTCCATAATATCAAGCTAACCATAGGGGAATATGTATTGAATCTTCCAATGGTTTCCATTCCAATGGGAGGTGTTGATGTTGTAATAGGAGTACAATGGTTACAATATTTGGGGATGATAGCTTTTAATTTTCAAGAAATTTTATTGAAATATTTTTTGGAAGGAAAGGAAGTTGAATTACGGGGTATTATAGGGAAGCCGGAAAAGATAATAAGATATAATGTCATGACAAAGCTTCTGAAGAAATAACAACAAGGCATAATTTCACAATTATTATCACTAGAAGTTCCAACATCAAAATCGTCTATTTCTCCATATCTCCAAAAAGTCTCGGATAATAATTCCAAGGTGTTTCAAACTCCCAAAGGACTCCCACCTATTTTTTATCATGATCATGCTATTCATTTGATTCCAGGAAGTGTTCCTCCAAACAACATGCCTTACAGATATCCTTATGTCCAAAAGAGCGAAATTAAACGTATGATTGCAGAAATGTTAGAGGCTGGTATAATTAAACCTAGTCAAAGGTCTTTCTCTACTCTAGTAGTATTGGTGCAAAAGAAGGATGGATCATGGCACATGTTTCTGGATTATAGGGAGCTCAATAAGCTCAATATTAAAGATAAATTTCAGGTTCTTATGATTGATGAATTATTGGATGAACTACATGGAGAAATTTATTTTACCAAGTTGGATCTTCGTTCAAGATATCATCAAATTCAAATGAAGACTGAAGATATTCCAAAAACAACATTTTGAAATAATGAGGGTTGTTGTGCCTCATTTTCATTTACCTTTGAAATATTTTTCAAAACATCAAAAAAACATATATGTTAGAAAATGTAAAATTTTGTGTGTCATAGAAGAATTTTGATTTATATGTTGGTACATTTAACATTACATGATGAGATGTGAAGGTGGGTCGAGTCGGACTCAGTCACGTGTAGAACAGTTCAAGATCCATATTGATGGGCCTGTTCAGGACATTTCATACCAGACAAGGTCGAGTCGGGCTCATTCACAAGCTCACGAGGGACTAGCACGGCCGAACACTCAATAAGTTCAGGAGGGTTATGCCATGGAGTAGACGAACTAATTTCCCAAAGGTAGAGAAAGGGCATATTTCCCTTAAAAACTTGAGATTTCTGGAGGAGGCGCAAAGGAGAAAACAAACTGTCGGGATCAAAGCGCAGAACCGGAGTGGAGAGATGGAAGGCTGAGATTAAATTGCAAGTGACAAATCACAAGTTTCAAAAGACAGGCATGAGAGGTAAATAATAAATTGGTCGAAGTGCGATGTGTGATGCCCAGTGGGACTCGACCACATAGCGCACATCACTAGTTTTAATAGTTAAGGGATAAGGTAAATGTTATTCTTGCCGAAGTGCGATGTGCGATGCATTGGGGCCTGATCGAAAAATCAAAAATCGAAAATTTTAAAGGATAACCATGGGAGGTAAGTGATAAAGTCTCTAAAATTAGATGTGCAATGCCCGATGGGACCTGATCGTATAGCACGCATCGCGAGACTTATAAGATAAGTGTCAAAAACAAGCTAAAAGAAGAAAAATGTGATGTGCGAGCAGATGTGACACGGTTTCAAAAGTTAATTCCAAAGGTTTTGAGATCTGAAAGAAAGGCATTTTCATTTGTTAAACAGTGTCAGAGGAAGAAAAGAGGGTTATAATGTGAAACCGATGAAACACCTTGGTAATGAAGAAATAGGAAGAATGCGGCAAACAAACTCGGTAAGTGACCCGATGCAGAACAAAGGGGAAGAGGCAGAGTCGGGTAACAGGTGATATAAGTTACAACATTTAAAGCACAGGGCCATAGGCAGAGTCAAGCAGAAAAGCGTATAGTGGCACCGTTAGGAGCATGAAAGCTGGGTCAAGTCGGGCACGGAGGCGTCGTTACAAAGTTGTGCACCCATTGCATCATGACCAGAAAGGCCACCTCGACACTTCAGGAGGACGCATCAGCAACATCATATTCATAAAACAAACAATATTTCTAGTTTGAATTTTCTCTCTCAAGTATGATTGCACAAGTTGTCTTAACAATTTAGGTAGTCGAATAATTTCAAGAAGTTTAGCATTTACGAACCACTGAAATGTATTTAAGTAGATAGAAATAAATAAAAAGGGTTCTGAGTTTTGGGACCTCTGGATGACTGTTAGTTTATGATTGAAATCTCTTAGAAATTAATGAAAGAAGATCAAGTTTCCTACACTTGTTGATGTTGATACGTATTTCCTATTTCTCTCTATGGCTATTCCTCTTTGAATGAAGTGAAGTAATGTAGCAGTAGGTATCTTAATTACATCTGTGAGTAAGAGTTAAATAAACTTAATTTATGCTCCTTCACCTCATCTCTTCTCTCTTCATAAACTCTTGATAGAATTTTAAAGTAATAGATTCTGTGTTTACAACATATTATTTTAAGCTCTCTCTTTCTCCATGAATTTCCTATAAAACTTAAAAGTGGTAGATTCTGTGTTTTCAACATATCATTTTGAGTTTCTCTTGCAGTTATTATTTTCATTCCATTCAAATATCAACATTTTATGGCATTGTGAAGGCTTTCATTATATCAAATTAATGAAGGTATTAAGTATCTGAATTCCAAGGGTGTTAAACAGAGGCCATTTGATACAGTGATTGTGACATACATTTATAAAATGTCTTAAGCACTGATTCCTTACCACAGCCAAGGGATTGTTTCTTGAGATACAACATTTTCTGGCGCCGTTGCCGAGCATGAAGAAACAAAGTTTATTTTTCCCTGGGTTTTTCATGTTATTTCCTCTAGTTGTTCAGTGAGGAGGAAATATTGGGTTGTATTTGTTATTTTCCAAATTTTGGCTTTCAAAAGACCTCACAGTAGATAGTCCCTGCTTTGTCAGATCCAAAAATATTGTTTCAAAAATGGCTCAGAAAACTCAAACTCCTTCAACACCTGATCCTACATTTTTTTCTCCTAGCTGCAGTTCTCATAACCCTTTGTTTGAAGATATTTCCGAGGAACTCTCTTTCTTGGAGCAAGAGTCTCCTTCCACACCCATTTATTTTCAAGGACCTAAGTTAGAATAACATTCTTTCGAGTCTGTTTCTTTTACATTCACTCAAGCTCAACCAAATATAGTGTCTGGTTCTTCTACCATTGTTCATCAACCCACTCCCATATCATTTTGACCTCCACCTTCATTCACTTCACAGTAGGTTCATCATCCTCAACTGCCCAAGGCGCAATTAACCAAGGTGTAAATATGGCAGCACCAACCTTTTGTTGAACATATATGCTCCACTAAATCTTGCACAACCAATGAACACCATGCCTCAAGAATACCTCAAATTACTTCCTCATTTCACTGGAGAAAAATAAGTAACTACAGAACAAAATTTACCTTTGTTTTTCACTTTTGCTGAGAATTTGAATGTAGAACACCTGGATGTTGTGATGAGACTATTTGTGCAGTCTCTAGATGGAGAGGCTAGAAAATGGTTCAAAGGTTTACCAAATGGTTCAATAAATAACTCGAAAGAGTTAGAAAATAGATTCACTCAGAGATGGGGAGAAAAGAGAGATCATGGTTACTCATTGATAGAATTTAATGCAATTAAAAGAAGGCCTAATGAAGATATTTCTGAGTTTGTAAAAATATTCAACAAATTGTACAATAGTTTACTTATAGAGATGAAGCCCCCCTATAGGAGAAAAGGTAGTTTTTGTTGGGGATTTTGAAGTTGATTTTAGCTTTACATTGAGAGAAAGAAGAGCCCCTACTCTTGAGCAGATACATACATACGCTTTAGAGATTGAAGCTAATATGACTGCAGCTGGAAAGGCAAAAGGGAAACAACCAATCCAAGAGAAAGGGAAAGAAAAAGAAGAATCATTGCAAGATATGAGGATAGAAGATATGGAAAGGGTGATAAAAAATCTGACAAATAAGCTATCTAAGATAGAATTGGAAAATAAAAACTCCCAAAGGCACATACAACAAAAACAAGGGGGGTTCAACCCTCAATTTAGAAGACACCCCCTGCAAATTTTGCAGAGGGAAAGAAGATATCAAGACCAAGTTCAAGCACCATTGTATATAGAAGCAGCACCCAGAGAGCCAGCAGAAGATGACCAAAGGGAGGCCGAGGATCAGGTATCTGCTATGTATGCAATAGAAGAGGATGAAGAAGAAGATTATGAGGGAGAATATGTTGAAGCCAAGGTAACTTTTGATCAATATGCGATGGATGAATACTGTAGACAATTCACAGAATTCATGCAAGTTGAGTTACATAAAAAGTATGATTTAAGGTCTAGAAATATATCTAGAGTGCAGGATAATGCAGGTGAACAATAAGGTTCCATTCCTCCTCCAATGGCGACTCCAAAACAAAAGGACCCTGTGAAACAGGTTAGTAATGGGAAACAACCTACAAACCCACTTAAGAGAACAAATGTGCAACAGGCTGAATCTGCCCAGGAAAAATCAGTTGACACTAATATTCTAGAGAGATTTTTTCCTGTACCCGAACAAGCAGTAGATTCTAGAAAGAGTGAAGAAGAACCTGAAAAAGTTGTTAATCAAACTCATGCCTTCAGTTTGGAAAAATATTTGGAGAAGGTTAAAATTTAGGTACCTCTTCTAGAATTGGCTAAAATACTAGCTTACAAGAAAGAAATTTCAAAGTTTATTAATCTCACATAGGTGTAAGATATAAGTGACATGATGAACCTATAAGAAGAAAATCCAGTGGTCACCTTTGGTCCTCATGTAGAAGAAGTAGATCCTTCTATTCCACCCTTCTATATTTCTCTATTGCTTCATTATTTTACTCTAGCTAATTGCATGTTGGACTCAGGAGCGTCCCATAATCTCATGCCATTGTCTGTGATGAAGGAGCTTAACCTGCAGATTAACAAACCTTATAGGGATTTGTATTCATTCGATTCCAAAAGGGTGAAATGTGTTGGGTTGATTAAATATGTAGCAATTTATTTGGCACAAATCACAGCAAAGAGTATAGTCATGGATGTAGTGGTTTTAGACATCCCAGCCAGGTTTGGAATCTCCTGTCAAGGTCTTGGGGAGCTAAGTTGGGAGGTGTAATAAAGTTAGATTTCACTTATGCTATCATTCCGGTTTTTAATGGGGAAGAAATGAGACTGTACAGGGAAATAAGGTTTGTGAAGACCACCTCTAAGAAAGATGCATGAAATTCCCTCATTTATAGTCAAGAAACATAAGATCTTTCTTGTTTCATGCTGCATGAAGATGCAAAATTTGCTAAAGACAGAGGGAAGAAGCTCTCTTCAGCAGTTGTAAATAACGAGCTACACTCAAAGAAGATTTGGAAGTGCTACTTTGATGGCGCCTTCTCCAAGGAAGGTGCAAGTGCCGGATTCTTGCTAATATCACCAGAAGGTAACCTCATGCCATTCTCTTTTAAACTCTAATTTGATTCGATAAACAATGTGGATGAATACGAGGCCTTAATCTCAAGCCTTCAAGTTGCTAAACAGATGGGGGTTCAATTTATTTCAATTTATGGTGACTCTAAGTTGATAATAAGGCAGATCAAGAATCATTGTTAAACCAAGCATCCGAGATTAAGATCGTACAAGAATGAAGTTTGGGATCTGATATAAAAATATTTTGAAGCCATCAATCTTCAATATATTCCGAGTGAGGAGAATAGATTGGCCAATTATTTAGTAGTTGTAGCTAGCACCTTCAAACCTTGCATAAATCCCAGGCTAAGGTACAAAATTGAAGTTAGGCATAGACCTTCTATCCCCGACAATGTGAAACATTGGCAGGTGTTTGATGATGATGAACAGATAAATCAGTTCTTAACAATGATTGGAAACTTTGAAGATGTTGAGATAGACCAAGAGGAAGAACTAACAAAGCAAAGATCAGAAATAATAAACCTCAAGCAGTCAATAAGTGAACAAAAGATTATCCAATTAAAAGATAATGTTCTCCCTAAAGGGTTGGTTCCCCTTGAAATATTTTTCGATGCTAATGATGTTGTTGTTGATTCAAAGAAAACACATAAAGAAGAAGAGATGGAATATTGTAATTTTGGAACTCATCAGGAGCCCAAAATAGTGAAATTGTTCAAAGGGATTCCCAAAATCTACAAAGAAAGATACATTGATCTCTTTAAGAAATATATAGATGTCTTTGCCTGGTCATATGAAGACCTGAAAACATATGAAAAAGGTGTAATTTAGCATAATATTCCCTTGAAAGAAGGAATCAAACCACACTGACAGAAGCTCAGAAAAATCAATCCATTGTTGCTAGCTCCAATCGAAAAGGAAGTGAAGAAACTATTGCAGGCCAAAAGTATAGTCCCTCTTCGATATTCAGACTAGGTTTCTAATATGGTCCCTGTAAGAAAGAAGAATGGAGAGATAATTTTGTGCGTAGACTTTAGGAATCTAAACCGAGCATCTATAAAAGATAATTATACTTTTCCAAAAATGGATTATGTATTACATAAGGTGACAAGAGCTCACATGTTGTCTATGGTTGATGGATTTTCTAGGTACAATCAGGTAGTGGTAGAAAAAGAAGATCAGAAGAAGACTACTTTCACGATGCCCTGGGGCACCTTCATGTATGCGAGGATTCCATTTGGCCTTATGAACGTGGGTGCAACATTTCAGAGGGCCATGGACATAAATTTCATGGGTGATAGATTCATAGTTATATACCTGGATGATGTAACTGTTTTCTCAGGGTCGGATGATGAACACTTGGAGCATTTGCAAAAAAAAATTCAAAAGTGTAGAAAGTTTGGTCTATTATTAAATCCCAAGAAATATATATTTTCCTTAGAAGAAGGTAAATTATTGGGTCACATAGTTTCTAAACAAGAAGTGAAGGTTGACCCAGCAAGGGTGGAGGCCATTTAGGCGATTCCTTTACCCAGAAGCAAGAAATATATCCAGAGATTCCTACGAAAAATAAACTTTCTTAGGATATTTGTGCCCAATTATGCTGATATTGTGAGGAGTATAACAGATATGTTGAAGAAAAATGCATAAGTAAAATGGGATAGGGAAGCAAGAGATGCATTTCCTAGAATAAAGGAAGCGTTTCAGGAAGCTTCAGTTCTGATTAGTCTAGACTATCAAAAAGAGTTTCAGGTATTCTAATTTGCATCCCCCACTACTATTGTTGTTGTGTTGTTGTAGAAAAATGAATATAGTAAGGAGCATCCAGTTGCATTTTTCCGTAAAGTCCTTCAAGATGTTGAGCTCAAATAAAATATCCTGGAGAAAAAAGTATACACCATGGTCAAAGCACTGAAAGCCTTCAGGAATTATGCGTTACAGTCCCAAATAACTGCTTATGTTCCTAATTCTGCTGTGAAAGACGTGTTGGTCCAAAGTGATGTTGAAGGAAAAAGGGGAAGTGGATAACAAAAATCCAAGAGAATGATTTGGACATCAAACCCACCAAGTTGGTCAAGGGATAGGGGTTAGCGAAGTTGTTGACAAAGACAAATTTTCAAGCCTTGGGAATTAATTTGTTGGCACTAGTGGATGGAGCTGTTAGTGAAGTAGGTCAAAGCAAGTCCTAAATAGTTATTCAATATAAATTTTTGTGCTCTGATTGGTATAAAGATATTGTACATTACCTGTGTTTCTTTTCCTGCCTGACTTCACTAAATAGAACAAAATACAGATCTCTCAAGCTCAAATCTTATCCACATGTTATCGTAGAAGTGAAGCTATACTGGAAAGATCCTGCTGGTATTTTGTTGTTATGTTTGACCGAAGCAAAATATGTTGAAGTCAGGAAACAATATCATGAAAGTATGTGTGGATGACACTATAGCTGGAAGGTCATTTCTCATAAAATTCTCAAGTCAGGTTTCTATTGGCCAACCCTGTTTGCAGATGTTTACAAACTGGTCAGAAGTTGTCAGAAGTGTCAGTTGTTTGCTGAAAATAAAAAACTTGCTCCATTACCTCTCATCCATGTATTTATTGAAGAACATTTCAGACAATGGGGATTGGATTAGAGATCAATCCACCATCAATTGGACAATTCAAGTGGATTCTGACTTCCACCGATTATTTTACAAAATGGGTGGAAGCAATACCCATGAAGAAGGAAAATGACCAGGTAGTGATTAAGTTTCAGGAGGAAAACATCTTCAACAAATTCGGGTTTCCAGTAAAAATTGTGACTAATAATTCCCAGGTATTCAACTCTTCACGTTTCATTAATTTCTGTCAAACCTATAATGTAATATTATCACATTCCACAACATATCACCTTCAAGAAAATGGATTGGCAGATTCCTCAAACAATACATTGGTCAGGATCTTGAAGAAGACAATCGCTGAAAATCAAAAGGACTGGGATATGAAGTTGAAGTTTTCCCTCTGGGAAGTTCGAGTCACTACCAAGAGATCTACTAGAAAGTCCCCCTATGAACTGGTTTATGGAACTCAAGCATTGTTTCCTACTCAGCGAGCCAAACTAGTGATTTATTTCCTTCAATAATCTCAGGAAGAGCCTAATGCTTTGGTAAGGAGATTGAACAAAATAATTGAGTCAAGTGAAAACAGAAGAAAAATCAGGGATAATTTTATTACTTATCAAGAAAATATGAAGTCTATATTCGACATGAAAGAAAAAGAAGCTCTATTTCAAGTAGGAAATCTGGTACTAAGATGGGACACCAGACGAGAAGACAAGGGGAAGCATGGTAAATTTGATCCTCTATGGTATGGTCCATTCAGAATCTTTGAGGCAAGGTAAAATACCACATTCAATTTGGAATATCTAGATGGAGAGCCAGTACAACTTCCTGTGATGGGGCAGTCTCTGAAGCATTACTTCCAACATTAAAATTCAGCACTCCAACATTATAAATACGAGATTTCTCCTTGTTCATATGTCACCAAGCAATATTTGACTCCATGCCCAATGGATAAGGCACTATTCTGCGGTTCTTAGCGCTTCCATGGAAGAAAACACTATCCCCAGCTGGAGCCAAATGTTGTGGCTCATTTGCAATTACCTTTGAAATATTTTTCAAAACACCAAAAAGGCATATATGTTAGAAAATGTAAAAGTTTGTGTGTCATAGAAGAATTTTGATTTATATGTTGGTACATTGAACATTACATGATGAGATGTGAAGGGGGGTCGAGTCGGGCTCAGTCACATGCAGAACAGTTCAAGAGCTAGACCGATGGGCGCATTCAGGACATTACACACTAGACAGGGTCGAGTCAAGATCATTCACAAGATTAGGAGGGACTAGCGCAATAGAACACCGAATAAGTTCAGGAGGGTTACGCCATGGATTAGACGAAATAATTTCCCAAAGGAAGAGAAAGGGCACATTTCCCTTAAAAAATTAAGAGTTCTGAAGGAAGCGCAAAGGGGAAAATAGACGGTCGGGATCAAAGCGCAAAACTGGAGCGGAGAGATGGACGGCTGAGATTAAATTGCAAGCCGCAAACCACAAGTTTCAAAAGACAGGCATGGGAGGTAAATAATAAAGTGGCTGAAGTGAAATGTGTGATGCTTGGTGCGATCGGACCGCATAGCGCACATCGCTAGTTTTAATAGTTAAGGGCTAAGGTAAATGTTATACTCGCTGAAGCACGATGTGCGATGCGGTGGGGACTGATCAAAAAATCGCAAATCACGAATTTTAAAGGATAACTGCGGGAGGTAAGTGATAAAGTCTCCTAAATCCTATGTGCGATGCCTAGTGGGACCCAATCGCATAGCGCGCATCGCAAGACTTAGAAGATAAGTGTCAAAGACAAGCTAAAAGAAACGAAATGCGATGTGCGGGCGGATGCAACGCGATTTCAAAATTGAATTCCAAAGGTTTTCATATCCGAAAGTAAGGCATTTTCATGTGTTAAACCGTGTCGGAGGAAGAAAAGAGGGTTATAACGTGAAACTGGTGAAACGCATTGGCAATGAAGAAATAGGAAGAACGCGATAGACAAACTCGGGTAAGTGACCCGACACAGAAAAAAGATAAGAGGCAGAGTCAGGTAGCAGGCGATACAAGTGACAGTGTTTGAAGCACGGGGGCATAGGCAGAGTCAGGCACAAAAGCGTATAGTGGCACCGTTAGGAGAACGACAGCTGAGTCAAGTCAGGCACAAAGGCATCGTTGCAGAGTTGTGCAGCCACTACATCATGACCAGAAAGGCCACCTCAGCACTTCGGGAGGACTCATCAGCAACATCATATTCAACAAATGAACAATATTTCTAGTTTGAATTTTCTCTCTCAAGTATGATTGTACAAGTTATATTAATAGTTTAGGTAGTCGAATAGTTTCAAGAAGTTTAGAAGTTACGAACCACTGTGATGTATTTAAGTAGATAGAAATAAATAAAAAGGGTTCCGAGTTTTGGGACCTCTGGATGACTGTTAGTTTATGACTGAAATCTCTTAGAAATTAATGAAAGAAGATCAAGTTTCCTACACCTGTTGATGATGATACGTCTTTTCTGTTTCGCTCTGTGGCTATTCCTCTTTGAATGAAGTGAAGTAATGTAGCAGTCAGTCTCTTAATTACATCTGTGATTAAGAGTTAAATAACTTTAATTTGTGCTTCTTCACCTCATCTCTTATCTCTTCATAAACTCCTGATAGAAATTTAAAGTGATAGATTCTGTGTTTACAACATATTATTTTAAGTTCTCTCTTTCTCCATGAATTTCCTCTGAAACTTAAAAGTGGTAGATTTTGTGTTATCAACATATCATTTTGAGTTTCTCTTGCAGTTTTTATTTTCATTCCATTCAAATATCAACAGTTTATGGCATTGTGAAGGCATTCATTATATCAGACTATTGATGGTTTTAAGTAACTGAATTCCAAGGGTGTTAAACAGAAGCCATTTGATATGGTAAATGTGACATACATTTATAAAATGTCCTAAGCACTAATTCCTTACCACAACCAAGGGATTGTTTATTGAGATACAACAAGGGTCATTATGAATTTTTGGTTATGCCTTTTGGCCTTACTAATGCACCTTCTACATTTCAAGGGTTGATGAATTCCATTTTCAAACCCTTCCTTAGAAAATTTGTGTTAGTATTTTTTGATGATATACTAATCTACAATAGGTCTTGGAAGGATCATGTTCAACATATGCAAAAACCTCCAAATTTTTCTTTGGAGTACAAGAGGTGGAATAACTAGGTCATATTGTATCTCAGGAGGGTGTTAAGGTAGACCCTAACAAACTTAAAGCCATTAAGGAATGGAAATTCCCCACAACCATAAAGTAGTTTCGAGCATTTCTCGGGTTAACAGGGTATTATCGCAAGTTTGTTAATAATTATGGGAGAATAACAACACCTCTAACAACATTATTGAAGAAAGATGTTTTTTCATAGACTCCTGAAGAAACTAATGCCTTTGAACATCTTAAAGAGGAAATGTGCCTAACACTAGTATTAGATACGCTATACTTCACAAAGACCTTTATTGTGGAATGTGATGCCTCAGGAAATGGAATTGGTATTGTTTTAATGCAAGAAGGAAGACCCATTGCTTTTGAAATTTGTCCAATTAAAGGATAGTTTTTACATAAAGCTATTTATGAGAAGTAAATGTTGGAAATACTACATGCACTAAAGAAATGATGACCTTACCTAATGGAAAGACACTTCAAGGTAAAAATCGATCATGATAGTCTTAAATACTTTTTGGAACAAATAATATCTTCACAAGAGAAGAAAAAATGGGTGACAAAGATGTTGGGTTATGAATTTGAAATCATCTACAAAAAAAGGAAGCTAAATGTTGTTACATATGCACTCTCAAGAAAGGATGAGGAGGTGGAAGAATTGCTTTGTGCCATTTCTATTATCCAACCAGATTGGATAACCAAAGCAATGGAAGAATAGAAGAATGACGAAGAAGTATGGACACTCATTCAAAAGTTGCAGTAAGATCCCAATAAATCTGATACATTTAGCTAGAAAAATGATTCCTTATGGTACAAATATCACTTATATCTTTGTAATAATTCCCAACTAAAACAAAATCTTCTTTTGGAATTGCACACCTCTCCCTTAGGAGGACACTCAAGATTTTCAAAAACTTACCAGGGGTGAAGAAATAATTTTTTTGGCATGGCCTTAAATCTGATATTCAAAAGTTTGTGTCGCAATTCTTAGTTTGCTAGAAAAATAAAGTTGAGACAATTAAGACCCCGGGTCTGCTACAACCTTTATCCATTCCAAGTCAATGTTGGGATGAGGTTTCAATGGATTTTATTGCAGGTTTACCTAAGTCTGAAGGAAAGAGTGTCATCATGGTGGTAGTTGATAGAATTACTAAGTATGCACACTTTTCTGCATTATCTCATCCATTTAAGAAAAGTACAGTTGCTACTGCATTTATGGAAACAATTCAAAAGCTACATGGAAACCCAAATATTATTGTAAGCAACAAAGATCCCATTTTCACTAGAATTGGATGGAATTATTTTCTTGTTTGGGTACTCAACTAGCTCATAGCTCATCTTATCATCCTCAATTAGATGAGCAAACTGAGGTAGTGAACAAATTTTTGGAAGGATATATTCGTTTTTTTTTATCTAATAAACAAACACAATGGGTCAAGTGGTTACCTCTGGTTGAATGGTGGTATAGCACTTCCTTCCATACTGCAACAAAAATGACCCCATTTATGGCACTTCATTTAGTGTGGCTATGCTGGCAGAACTACTAGGGAGTTAGTTTGGGAACCACCTTCTATCACATCATATTTAAGAGAAAATTCTAAGGTTCAAGCAGTGGAATATCACATCAAGCATCAATAACAAGTTCTCCAACTCTTAAAGGATAACCTAAATTTGGCACAAAATCGAATGAAACAAGAGGCAGATCAACATCGCAGTGAGAGAAGTTTTGATGTAGGAGACTGGGTATTTTTACGGCTACAACCATAAAAAAAAAATTCCCTCAATCAAGCTAAGAAGGATAATAAATTATCACCAAATTACTATGATCCTTACAAGGTGTTGCAAAATATTGGTACTATGGCATACAAATTGGAGCTTCTTGCTTCTTCTCGAGTGCACCCAGTTTTCCACGTTTCATGCTTAAAGAAGGTTATAGGTGACAAACTTATAGTTCAAACCATATTTCCAGAACTTTATGAGGAATGAAAAATCATATTGGAACCTGAAGCAGTCACAGAAACAAGAACTCGGCAGCTACGAAATCGATCAATTTCAGAGTATCTCATCAAGTGGAATAACTTACCCACTAAATATTCCACATGGGGGGATGAAAATTTTATACATAAGCATACAGAGCTACTCAAGCATTGAGGACAACACTTTTTTGAAGGAGAGGGGCATGTTAGGTCCGTATATTACAAGTGTAGTCCCTTATTGTTGTTAGTGTAGCCCCCTTACTGTTATTCAGTGTACCCTGTAGTCCCCATATTGTTATTATTGTGCCCATAAAAGCCCACTATTGTCATTTCTGTGCGATTACATTATTATTGTTAGGTCGACTAGGATTATATTGTGACCCCATGGACTCCTATATATAGAAAGGAGATTTTTTCATTTGTATCATCCAAGATTTGTTAATTTATGTAAAGTAAAGGAGGTTTCCCCCTCAAAGTGGCTGATTTCTAAAGCGTTAATCTCTTTTTTCTTCTATTTTGGGAGTTGGTTTCATAACATTCTATATATATGTGTATACACAGAAGCTGCGCACATATGCAGAAACTGTGTATATACAAAGGTTAGAGTTGTGCATGGGTATGTTCATATACAAAATATATGTGCATATATAAAAGTTGCGCATATGCAAAAGATATACACATATACGGAAGATATGCACATTTACGAAAGATATGCGCACATATGGAAGATATGCTCATATACATAAGTTGTACATGTACGAAAGATGTGCAATTTTGAAAGTTGTACAACTTTCATATATGTGCATATTTTTTATTGCATATCTTCCATATATGCATAACTTCTGTATATTCACATATATTCTATATATGCACAAATTTCTTATATGCACATATCTTCCGTATATGCGCAACTTCCGTATATGTGTATATCTTCTATATATGGACAAGTTTTGTAAATGTGCATATCTTTCATATATGCACTTCTTCCATATATGTGAATATATTCTGTATATGCGCATATACAAAAGATATGTGCATATACAGAAGATACACATATACAGAGTATATGCACATATACAGAAGTTTCACATATACATAAGTTGTGCTCACCTTGTCACCATGACACCGTGCCTCCATGTGTCACCCTTTTGGCATGCCATGTCACTCTACCTCTTGGACCCCATCATAGGTTTTTCTTCCAAAGCAAGCTTCCAACAACTTCTCCTCATAATTTGAATTTGTGTCCACTCTCAATATAATCATCGTTTAGAATTCTTCTTAAATTACATCAGTTTACATAATTATGTACAAAATAATATTTACAAGAGGGTGAAAAAGAGGATGTTACACTTAAAACTTCATAAACTATTGTGATTTTATTTATATTTTAATTTAAAAGTAATAAACAATTTTTATTTCATAGTAATAAATAATTTTTATAGAAAAGTAAATATTTCAACCACATATTTTTAAGAATAGAAAGTGAATTTATGTATAACAACTTTTGACTTTTGATACTGATTAGAGATTTGTGATTTGGGTTTAATAATAGAAAGTGAATGAATGTATAACAAATAACGTTTTGTTGACTTTTGACATTTGATAGAGATTTGTGATTTTATTGTGATTTGGGTTTAAAAGTAACAAAACAATTTGATTTAAATAATGAGTAATATTTATAGAAAAGTGAATATTTCAAACACATATTTATAAGATTACAAATTGACAAGGTACGAAGAGATCAAATTGTTTCATCTATATATTTTGATCCTCCTTATGTACATATAAATATGTATATGTACATGTACCCATATCCATCTAGATAGAATAGATGGATAAATAAACAAAAAAATCATAAACTAGATGAGATACTCTGAAATTGATCGATTTCGTAGCTTTCGAGTTCTTGTTTCAGTGACTGCTTCAGGTTCTAATATGATTTTTCCTTCCTCATCAAGTTTTAACAATATGGTTTGAACTGGAATTTTTTCACCTATAACCTTCTTTAAGCATGAAACATGGAAAACTGGGTGCAGAAGAAGCAGTAAGCTCCATTTTGTATGCCACAAACAACCATAAATTTAAAATTAAGTTATTATATTTATTATTAAAATAATTTTAAATTATTTAATTAAAAAAAAAAAAAAAAATGATTTCAATTTAAATAGCATTTATGAATTCATGACTTGATATACTTTGTAATAATATTCCATCTTAATATTAATAAAAAAAAAAAAATTAAATTACATTTTTATTTATTACCATAAAATGTGCTTTATTAAAATATTTATATAATATATTTAAGTTATATCTTAATTACAAATATAAATTTATAAAGTGAATCCTCTTAATTTAATTGAATAATATATGGTCATTTTTTAATGATAATGGGGCATATGATTATGTATAAAGTAGACTAGAATGACCGTATAAATTAAATTGTTAGCAAAAGTGTTGATAGACATTAAACACATACCTCAAAATACATTTCACATGTTAAAAAAAAAAAAAAAACTTTTATTATTATTATTATTATTAAAAGTATTAATATATGAATAATTATTAAAAGTATTAATATATGAATAATATATTTAAAAGAACATGTGACAAAAATTTTAACCTTGATTTAACACCACTTTACCATGGAGAATCTTAATTTATAACTAGATTTTGTTACATTATTATGGACCAATACCATGCTATAATCATTTTTTAAAATTATTAGTTTAATTAAAAGAACAATAAGATATAATTAGTTTCAAGATAAATCTCACTTTTTAATTTATGAATATTTTAACATATATTTAGAGGTTTAATATTTACGATCTACTTTATAATTACGGATATTTAAATTAAAATTTTGAAAATTATATTACAAAATAAGCATGTCTATTAAAATAATAATGCATATCAATTTATTATAATAAATATAAATAATGTTGGAGACTTAAATTTAAATAAATATAAATATTTATGTAAAAATAAATATAAATATATCACTTGTTATCTCTTTGGATAATTTGGTTTGTTAAACTCATTTGTAAATGCTATTTGTATATCCTTTCTATATATATTCTTTTATTATAAAATGTAATGTTAAAAATAAAAATATAAAACAAAATTAAGTTACATTAATAGTTGTCATAATATTTAAATATTGAACTTTTTTCACATTAAAATTATTTTTTAGTTTTGCAAAACTAAATGAGTTATTACTAACTTAATATTGTTTCTTTGAAACTTTGATTAAAATAATATTTTCACATCTCATGTTTCCTTTAGCTTTGCTTTAATTCAATATATTGTCATTTATAATAACAAATTTCTTTCGAATTATCATTATAAATGTCATTAAAATAAATTATTTAATTAAAAGAAAATTATATATTTGAAACAACTCATGTTGATAATAATTAAATGTTATATTCAATGTTTTGTGTGAGACCAAATATAATAAAAAAATAAAGTGAGGTGTAAAAATAATAATTCGAGTTTATAATTTGGTTGAGAATCTTTTATTTAAAAAAAAAAAAACATTCCAACAATAATGTATGCAATCAATGAGATTATCATATTGAGGCATTTTCCATAGGGTAAAGAAGAAAACTTAGTAGGAGTATTGGTTAAAGAATAAATTGATAAGAGTTTTACCTGTGTGTGTTTTTTTTTGAAATGGAGTATCAAAAGGGGACCTTGTTGTATGTGAAGGATGTGGAATTATATTCTTTGAAAATAATCATTCTAATAAATTTAAGGTAGGATTGGGGAGACATGAACTAATTATGAAGAATTCATTACACTAAAACTAGTATTGTTTCCCCCAAGGAAAAATGAATTAATGGGTTACACTTGTTTGGTGGCTCTCAAGTTATTATAAAATGGGTAAAAAATGAACAAAGATGTCACAAGGTATTTCTAAATTATGTCTTGGAAGAGTCCAAAGGTTTGAGAGTGTTTTTCAACCATATTTCTCTTCAACATGTGTAGAGAGAGAAATATGAAACTTTATGGTTTACCCAAAACTAGAATATTATGCAACATGTTACTTGGAGGACAACAAAAATAAGAATGATCACCTTTTATAATATTATCACCCTCCTTTTCATGACATATATGATAACAAAAATAGGAATGGAAGATATTTATAAATTTATTTACTTTATGTATCTAGATGAATAATCTAACATGGGGCTCCAACGACTACCAATACTTATGTTTACAAGAACGCATGAATTAGGGGATCTGAACATCAAACCTCCTCAGATATAAGATTTCATTTTCACTAGCTTCCCAAATTAGGTTTCCCATGAGATGGAAGGCATTTCTAAATATTTTCACTTTTTTTCCGTGAAATAATGGTGGGAACACAAAATGCTCTTATTTAAGGTTCTTCTTACCTCTCATCAAATCTCATTCTTTAACAATTTTATTCATAATATTTTTTATATCTAAATATTAAAGTGATATCTCCATTATGGAAAATATATCATTTTTTAAATAAATAAGTGGGATTTATTTGAATGTATTATATCCATTTGTAAATAAATAAGTGAGATTTATTTGAATATATTATATTCGATAAAACTAAAAAACAAATATAATTTTATTGGTTAAAAAGTTTTGGAAGGTTAAAATAAAAAGTAGTATAAAAATTTATTAAAAAAAAAAGTAATATTAGTAATATTATAATTTTAAAACATTTTATTGGAAAAAAAAATAAAAATAGTTAATGAGAATGATGATGTCAAATCTCATTCCTTATCCCATTAAAATACAATCTATATCCCAATTAAGTAGATTCAAGATTAGTTGCAAGCCCCTTAACCAAAAATGTTTATTATTTGGTAAATTTAAGGAAATTGTTACACACTATCAGTATCATATGATTATCTAGATATTTTTTTAATGCAATTTGAGTTATTCTCCATCTAATCATATAAGTAATAAAACGATAACACATTTTATAAATAGGTATTTTAATGTTCATATATAATTTTATTATAATAAACTTTCATATTAATTCAAAAAAATTATCATAATTTGATTTATATTTTAATATAAATAAAATATATTTTAATATTATTTATGATTAATGTATGTGCAAAAATTATATATATTGAAAATAAAAAAAATAATGATAGATTTAATAAAAAATCCCTTGTCATTTTGATAAATTATAAATATTGAAAATAAAAAAAATTAATGATAATTTCAATAAAAAAATCCCTTTGTCATTTTGATAAATTATAAATATTAAGATTTAAACATTGTGAGTGTTTATGATTTGAAATATATTTTAGAAAAAAAATGGTTATCATTATGTTAAAGCAAAAATATTAAATAAAATAATTTTGTTGTTATGATTTGTCATTTATTTTTTTATTTTTTCAAGAATATATACTAATTTATTTATTTTTTAGTTAATTGTATTTATGTTCTCAAGGAATTTCGCTCTCTTTAATTTAAATAATCAATAGTTTTAAAATTCATAGTTGAATTGAGAACTAATTTACATAATATGAATTAATTTCGAAGTTACTCAATGACTCAAGAATGTATAAAATAGAAGTAGGAATACGAGTGTTTGAAATGAGTCTTGAAGCATTTTTTAGTGCCCTTGGGTTTTTCGTAGCTCCAAAATATTTTTTTAATTACAAAGCGCCAAAGGCACATGTCTCTCATAATTTAACTAATCAATTGTTTTGAAATGTGTAGTTGAATTGGAAAGTAATTTACATAATATGAATTAATTTCAAAGTATCTCAATAACACAACATTGTATAAACTAAAAGTAGGAATATTAGTGTTTTAAAAGAGTGTTAAACATTTTTCAGTGCCCTAAGTTTTTTCTTAGCTCCAAAAGGTTTTTTAATTGCAAATCACAAAAGATACATATCCTTCATTGTTAGTGGTAGAAATTTTATTATTATTGGTATTAGTAGTAATGTAAAAGTGAGTCTTGTTTTTTTTTCCTGGTTTCTTGGAAGAAATTTGAGAAATGATTCTTATTAGAAGAACTAAAGTTTAAAATTCAAAACTTCTCACTATATAAGTGTATCTATTGACTACTTCTCACAATCTTGTGAGAGTAGTGCATGATGGACATCATCAAGCAACTAACAAGCATGTAATCAAAGAAAGAATTATGGCCATTCACGCCATTTTCTTATTATAATCATGTACATTTAAGTCATGAACTTAAGAAAAATTCCAAAGAATATATCACAAGTATAGTTAATATGCAACTATTTTAATGTGTATCATTCATATAAGACAAAGTGCACATACAATTTCAAATGTGAAAAACACCTCTAATACACCATTTTATATCAAGAGAAAGTTTAGTCTATCATTCAAAAATATAATATTCATTACAAAAGGAGAAACTTATTCTACACAAAACACTAATTAAAGCCCTAAACATGCTCAAGTTATTTAAACATGGTGATTTGTTTTAGTTCTCAAAGTGGTAATCCTAGTGGGTTTAGTAAGAGTAATACTAGTTAAGCATATATTCTCTATGTATTGTTTTCGGGACTTGAACCCATGTGCTTTCAAGTCTTTTGGTATAATTTTCGTTATTTCACCATCCCAAGATCATTTTCCCTTTTTGCTTTATGCAACAGTTATAACATAATCAATAAAATGCAAATTGATATCAACATAATAAAAAAATGGGTTAAAAAAAATTCAAAATAGTATTGAAATAATGAATAGATGAGCACGATGCAGAATGGAAGAAGACACAATGCATTGAAAAACTATTTAATTATAATGTATAATAATATGTCAATGTATTATGAGCTATGGTATAGTGAATACAACTTACATCTCCTAAATTCCCTTGAAGACGCGGTGAACATCGTAATGGTTGCAAACAATGTGGTTTTGGATGCGTCACTTGCTCACTATCTATTATATGTGGATGGCTTTGAGGAGATGCATATTCTTTATTCTAGACACAAGATCGTGTATATATATATATATATATATATATATATATATATATATATATATATATATATATATATATATAATCTAATTAACTATTATAAAGAATTATTTAAATATAATAGTTAATATTTTTTGGTGACTTGACCCCACATCTATCATTGTGATCTCTTTGTATCCCTCTTGGATGTGGAGGAGTAGGAAGGAGATGGTGTATCATTATGCGATGGAGATTAAGGCCACTTAATTTCAATCGAGTGAAAAAATTGGTGCCTTTGACAATGCCTTTCCATTCTAGTTTATCTTCCTCCATTTTCTCAATTCCCTATACATACGTAATCATTTTTTGCTTTACTCGTAATGAGAATTACAAAAAAAATCTTGTAATTGCAATTACAACTATGATAGTATCTAAAAAACAATCATTTTTTTAGAAATCAAATATAAAATCATTACCCATTAAAAACTTGTTGGGATGGAAACCAGTATAAGAATTCTAATGTGGTGAAAGAAAGTTTCATGTAAAAATCAATTTAACTATTCTATTTATAAAACAACAATATTTTTGAAAAAAAATATAAATAGAACAACAATGTTTTTGAAAGAAAACATATATATAATAAAATATTTAATTTGTCAATTAAAATTAAATTCTTTTTACTAGAGAGTAATATAAAATTGATACTTATTTAATAAATCAGAATGACAACTTTGACGTTATCCCAATTAGTCAATCTGCCAACTTCTAAGAAATATACCTACAACAACAAGAACCTAGTTCCATGACAAGTGCAGTCTGAGCCTCTCTTATTGCGCCATATGCTCTATTTTCACTGCAAAAGCATAATTCAGTCATCTGTACATGCATATATCGTAGTATCCTTACTCAAAATGTAGAGTTCTCATCGAGTTTCCAATGCTTTAAAGGTGTAGACCTGCACAAGCATCCTAAGCCTATAATGCAACAAAGAATATGATTGAGTTATGGCTCTATCTACCATTATTCATAGGAACCTCTTTCATCAAAGGATCCTTCTCAGAATCCTTTAATTTCTCTCATCGCAAGAAATTTTATTTATCAATCCATAATGCAACACAACTCACAGGTTTGGCATCTGATATCAGCCATGTATTTCTTGAATAATTTAAATCACTGCCCTGCCTCTTTAGCTAATAAATGAATTAGAAAAGGGAATTTATCTATAGCCATGGGAAGCTCGAGTCTGAATTTCTCATCTCTTATTTTAAGAAGAAATCCTAAATTCTCCCAAAAAAACAAACTACGTAGTCATTTGGTAATTCAATTGAATTCTCCCCCAACTCTTTGAATTCATCAATGAAACCATAAAAAAAAAGGATTTGGAAAAAAATTATTATGGCTACCAAGACTTCCCAATAAAATTTAAGTGAACCAATATATGGTTTTATAACAAATCCTCAATCGAATTAAATACCTCAACCTTTGAAGCAATACCTACATTACTGGCCGACATGGGAACTTAAATTTGACAAAGAAACCGCGACATTGATTCGAACAACCATTAAATCAGTCCGAGAGAATGACACTTACCTGTGAATCCTGTTGCAGGCTGTGTGGCATGAAATTGAGAGAGGAGAGCGACATGAAAGTCAGAGAGGAGGGCGGAGAGCTAGAACCACAGTCGACTAGAACCAGAGAGAAAATGAATGTTCGGGGGGTAGAGGGAGAGTAGAGTAAATGGTAAATCTGGGAAAATCACTTAGAATATTGGCGTCGTGGGTTCACTATTCGCCCATATTTTTCATTCAATTTCATAGGAAATATAGTACGGGGCAGAGGTGGACTAAATGGTAAATCTTGGAAAATTGCTTAGAAGATTGGCGGCGTGGGTTCACTATTCGCCTAGACTCTGCATTCAATTTAATAGGAAATAAAATATAATACGGGGGCAGAGGTGGGACGTGATGCCATGATGCATTAGCCATGTAGCATGGATGGATACATAGTACGCTGAGTTACATGCCCATGGGATGGGAAGCCATGAGAAATGGATGTGGATATTACTGAAAGGATGGGATGGAGGCATATTAAAGACGGCGAGTTTTATTTCAGCTGCCATAGGTCCATTAATGCGGCCAGGCAGCTGATGCTCGCCGTCGGATTAACGCTGTAGATCATTGTGCCACGGGCATCAGCTGCCTGGCCGCATTAATGGGCCTATGGCAGCTGAAATAAGGCTCGCCATTAAAGACTCTTAGGGTGCATTAAATAACAAATAGTTTACAAAATATTGATTCCTAAAATTTTTAGGAATTGATAGACAAAGTGACTTAACAAGAAAATGGAGAATATATATATATGATGTATTACTGCTGCATCATTCCAAATACAAAAGATTTATCAAAGATAATAATTGTAAAATCACGGTTTCCAATGTATCCTAGAATAAGATGTTCAAATTCTCAACCAGTAATAATAAAAATAAAAAAATAAAAAATATTACAAACATTAAAAATAAAAATAAAATTATATAGTTAAATATTATTAAATCAAAATATATGAAATAGGTTTGACCTAACTAACTAGGATCAAAAGGCTTTACCCAATACGTTATACTATTGGGTGGTAGTATAATAACTAAAATCACTCATAAATAAAATTAAATAGAACTTTTACACTATCCTCCTTTAAACTAACTAACTTGAACAAACCTTCACATTGAAGACACCAAGATCCTCAAATGAATTGAACATTTTCTTTTAAAAATAATAAGAAAAACAATTGAAATCAAAGAACTTCCAAACCCAGTTGTCATGGCCTTTACATCCATAGTTATAGAACATGGTTTCTCATCCTTTAATTGATTATACTATCGAGAAAGGTTTATTACTTTTTTGTTGTTTCTCTTTTTTTTAAGATAATTGATGTTGTTAAAAAAAAAATTCGGTAATAATCACATATGATCATGAATTATCGACGTGTTTCGAACTAACTAGTGTGGTTCATCTTCAAACAAGATGAAAAATTAGATCCAGGAGATAGGTTTAAAAAGATGGGAAGATGATCCAACTAGTTGTTAAGATATAACAACTAGTTTGACTGAAAGAGGCAGAAAATGAATTAATTTATTAAAAAAAATTTGTTATATTATATTTAGATTAATTACTAGTTATAATATTATAATTTCTTAATTAAAACAAAAGGGGGGAAAATAGGGTTTAGAAGATTTTTTTTATTCATTATTATATAAATATAATTAAAGAAAATAAAATTATATGTATATATATATATATATATATATATATATATATATATATATATATATATATGTGAGGTTAGAGGGGATTAATAATATTAATATTTCATAATATAAACATATTTATTATAATTTAATATTATTAGTTTCATTTTATTAATTTTTATTTATTTATTTATTTATCTATTTTTCTTTGAGGTTGAAGCCTCTGTTTTTAAAAAAAAGAAAAAAAAGGGGACGAGCGCTAAGGCAAACAATGACTAAGAATGAAGGGTCAGGATCCAACATCTACTAACAACCCATCCATCATCTCTATTCAGGTTAACATGCTTTTTCTCGATTTCTAACACTTCCCTTAACTTACGATGATAAAAATGGTCAATTTTAGCAATTACCTTAGCTTCTTTGATGCAAATGTGATGTTTTGTCTTTTTCGGGTGCTCTGCTAAGGCAGAGGAGCATGACCTGCCATGCTTAAGGTTCACCACGTGCTCATGAATCCTTTGATTAATGGAATGACCAATTTCACCAATGTATGGAGCCCCACAGGAGCAAGGAATTAGGTAAACACCTTTACCTTCCTAGGGCCTACCGGGTCTTTAATGATTTTAGAGAACTCTGAATAGTACGGAGAGGCTTGAAAGTCGAAGAAACATTATGTTTCTTAAGGATCCTAGCGATATTATTAGTAGTCCCTTGAACAAATGGGAGTCAAACCCCATATAACCAATCACTGGAATCTTTTTTAATCCTTGGACCTTTTTTCGCTTTTTGAAAAGCTCGAAGGCCCTCAAACTTGCTATAGCTGTTCTAATTGAAAATGCTTAGGAGGGGGATTTATCTTCATCGATATGTTGCTCATCTGAGACTCTTAATGCTCTGGTAGCTAAGGTGTTGATAACACCTAGCTTTTGAGCCGGGAAATGATGAGAACTAGCATGAAGTTTTATTTGTATTTTTATATTAAAAAAAATCAATTTTATTTTTATTTTTATTGTTTATATTCTTTATTTTTATTTTTATTTCATTAATTATATTTATATAATAATAAATAAAAAAATCTTCCTGAATCCTATTTTTTCCCTTTTGTTTCAATTAAGAAATTATAATATTATAATTAGTAACTAATCTAACCATAACGGCTAATTGGATCCTCTCCCCGTCTTTTTAAACATGTCTTCTAGATCTGATTTCTCATCTTGTCCTGATGATGAACCACACTAGTTAATTCGAAACACATCGACAATTCATGATCATATGTGATTACTACTGAAAGCAATTTTTAACAAATTATGGATCACAAAAGCCAAATTCCAATAATTGATGTTATTTTATTTCCCTGCTTTTTTTTTTTTATATGTTGACTTCCATTTTTTTATAGTTTTTCTTAGTATTAATAAATTTTTGACCACTTATTTGTTATGTTTATTATTATAAATCTTTTTAAGATATGTTGTAATTGATTAGAGTTAAATTTCCTTTATTTGATTATAAATTTATAAATTAATTTCTAAAACCTAATATTAATTTTTAATAAATAATAATTTTAATTATATTACAAAAGGACTGATTTAAAATTTTAAAATGATTAATTTTTAATGTAGTTTTGATACTTCTAATAAAATAAATAAAAATATACACATGGATGATAGATAGTAAATATTGTATTTAATGTTTTTTCCGTGGAAAAAAATCGAACCATCTATTGATATAGAAAGGTTACATAGCATATGCAGAGCATTTTCATTTCCCTTGTTTTTCAGGCAGAGAAACCAAAAGCAGTTGTTTGTAGGAATTTCCAAGTGTTCCCCCAAAGCAGCCCAGTCAAAACATATCCTCTAGGACAAGCAAAATTCTTGTAGTTTCCCCAACTCCCGGCTTCCTATTAGGAAAACAACCAAAATAGAGATATGGGAAAACCATAGTATCAAAATGTGCCAATTAGTAGACACTGTGCTGGTAGTTTGAAAATAAATAAAGAGTTCAAAAATGGACAAGGTTTCAGGCCTCCTTTGAGAGGAAAACATCACTGAGTCCTGTCATAGATGTGTTTTACATGTACGAAAAAGTTTTTTAACAGAAGTATATACATAAAAGAAAGTAAAGGGGAGTTGTAGACAGCTCAGATGTTATGAAAAAACTGGAGGAGCAGGTCACCTTGCCACCCCGTCAACCACTTCTTCTACTGTCCATGTGCCCAGAGCCTGCTCAGTGCCTTTTTTAGAAAGGTTGTCTGCTTCTGTGTTTCGTTCCCTGAAAATATGACAAATATGGAGCTCAGTAAAAAACCTCTTAAGAAGAATGATCTCATTAAGCAAAGGAGTTAAAAGATAGTTTCTGCAATGTTGCAAGCCATTGGTCCACTTAATTGTGTTCAAAGAGTCACCAAAAATCTGTGCCTCATGCTCATTGCACAAAGAGAGCCAACAAAGAAGAAGATGTATGGCTTTTAGTTCAACAAAATTATTTGTTCTGGTGCCAAGGCCAATAGAGGCTTTGAGGAGTTTCCCTGAGGGAAGTTAGATAACCAGGCCAGCTCCACATCTCCTGTTAATGTCTGAGGCCCCATCAAAGTAAGCCCAAGGGATGGAGCCCTTAATTTCTTCTCTCTGAACAGGCCTGATACTCGGAGAGGTAGGAGGAGAAGGGATATTTTCGAAAATGGCCACCCCTTTTGCTGCTAATCTGGCAATGGGAAAGGAGGTGTCTTTAAATATCAAGTGGTTTCTAGCTAGCCAGATTCCCCAAACAACCAACAAGGGCATCGATCTAACTTTATCATTGAGAGCATCCTGCCACCAATTGTTCCAAGCTTCAGAAATCTCCTCCCCATCCCATCTTTGGGGGGTACTGGTCATCCTTAGCATTTCATTCCATAGAATTTTTGAAAATGAGCAAGAAAGGAAAATGTGCTGAGAGGATTCCTCGCTCTCCTTGCACAAGGAGCACCACCCGAGCCCAATTTTCCCCCTTTCCTGGAGAAAATCCCATGTGGGGACTTTCTTTTGAAGAACACACCAGAAGAACAACCGGGACTTGGCTGGCCCTTTCAGTTTCTACAGTGGCTTGGCCCACCAGCTTGGATCCTCCCATCCTTTTTGAGTCATTAGCCAGTCATATCCCCTTTTAGGAGAGTAGAAACCTGTCTGAGAATACACCCATCTCAGTTCTTCTAGCTCATCGTTAATGCGAATGTGAGAGTTCAGCAAGCCTACTCGGAAGGCCCTCCATTCCTCTTGCCATCTTTCTTCTAAAAAAAGAGCGTCCCCAGAAAGCCACTCCTGTCGCCAGATTTAGGAATTTGTTGGGTCAGCTATTTGGTGAAGGAAGAAGAGCCCTATATTATTTAGATGTTTGATCAGGTCTCGAGAGAGGGAAAAAGTGTCTGAACAGCCCACCCATGGGTCTCTTCCGAGCCTGACTGATCTACCGTCACCCACATTCCATGCTAGACCTTGTTCGATAATTTGTACAGCTGCCACCAAGGCTTTCCATACCACTGAGGAGTTTTTTGATGATTTATTAGGCAGTCTGATCCATTCCAGTGGCGAGATTGGGTCAATATACTTTCTTCTGGTTACAACGGTCCAAATATTGTCCGAGAAGACCAGTCTCCAGGCTAATTTAGCAGCTAAGGACCTAGAGAAAGGATACAAGTCCTTTATCCCCCATCCACCCCAACGTTTTGGTCTAAAAATTTTGTCCCAAGCAACCCATGGAGTGACGTGGTCCTTCTTCTGGCCTGCCCATAAGAATCTGCTACAGATTTTTTTGATTTTCAGCAGAATGCACTTCGGCACCCAGATGAGACTAGCCCAATAGACCGGGATGGCCATAACCACAGATTTAATTAAGACTAAACGACCTGCCCTAGACAGCCATTTAAAACTCCAATGCTTCATTCTGTCCTCAATTTTTGCTAGGAGCCAGGACCAATCTTGTAACCTGTAAGAATCGAGCTTGAGAAAGAAACTGAGATACTTGAAGAGGTCCTGTAGAGACTTAACTTCAAAAGAGAGTAGCTCTTTAACTTTATTCACTTCTGCAATAGAGAGCCCTATAGTTTTAATGGAGGATTTATGTTCATTAATAACCAGACCAGTGGCTTTTAAGAAGAGATCTAGGATTCTTTTCAGACAGCGGCAATCTTCCGGACTCCCATCACAAAACAAGAGGATATCATTGACAAAGAGAAGATGGGTCGCCCAAAGGTTAAGCACAACTTTGATCCCTTTCAGTTCACCTTATCTCTTTGCCTCTTTGATCATTAAGTTGATTCCCTCCGCTGCAAGAAGGAACAGCAGGGGGGAGAGAGGGCATCCTTGGCACAGGCCTCTTTGGGGCTTGAAAAAATCAGAAGCTGCACCGTTGATCAGGATAGCAATCGAGGTTGAAGTAACACACCCCATAATCCATCTTACAAAATCATACCTGAAACCAAGATGCGTTAGGAGAAGCCTCAAATACATCCAGTTGATTCAATCAAAAGCCTTGGAGAGATCAATTTTGATGATGGCCCCTTTTTTCCGACTCGTTTTCAGGCTATGAAGGATTTTCTGGGCTACACCAACAGCCTCATGAATTTGTCGACCATACAAAAAACCGAAATTTTCCGCAGAGATGTTTTTGGAGAGGAAGGGTTAAAGCCTAGAGGCAATGACTTTTGCAATGACCTTGTATAAGCAAGTGCACAAGGAGATGGGCCAGAATTCGTTAAAGGAGGAGGGGTGGTCAGACTTAGGGATGAGGGTCAGGAAGGTGGCATTAAAAGGATGATAGACCAAGCCTGAGATCCTGGATTCTTCAACAACCGCAGCCAGGTCGTCATCGAGGGAGTCAAAAAAGTGGAGGAAGAATTCCACTGTCCAACCGTCTAGTCCTGGGCTTTTCTCTTTCTGCATCGACTTAAGAATAGCTTCCACTTCATCTCTTGAAACCAGAGACATCATACATTCACTCCCTTCCTCATCAATGAAACTTGGGAAGAATTGAGCTACTCTTATAACTTCAGCAATGGTGGCTTCTTCTGGGGCTCTGAAAAGTGCTTTGAAGTGGGCAACCCCAAGAGAGGCAAGCTCTTCAAAATATTGTGCCTTTTCCCCATTTTATTTTGGCATTTCCCAGATGGTGTTTAGATTTTTCCTTCCTTTGGCATAATGCTGGAAAAATTTTGTATTTTTGTCCCCTGCTTGGAGCCAGATAGCCCTCTCTTTAATCGCCAACTTTCCTCCTTCTCCTGGAGGATTTTCCTTCTAGCTGCTTCGAGCTTCCGAATTATATCTCGAGAAGCCAAGGTGGCGTAGCCACCCCCTTCAGGGTCTTCCAGGAGATCAAGTTCTGCATTTATAGCCCTCAACTCCTCATCTTCCTTCAATGATTTTTGAGTAACCCATTCTTTGGTTGTTGCCTTCAATCTTTTGAGGTTGTTCATAAAAGCCTTGCTTCGACTCAGCCCCTCCCCAACTTCTAACCCATCCCTTCTCCAAGTAGAGTGAAAGAGGGCTATAAAGGAATCATCAGAAAGCTAAGAGGAGTTGAATTTTAAGGGGGACCCCAGTTTTTTAAGAATTCCTTTTGCCTCCAACAAGATCGGGAAATGGTCGGACAGGCCCCCTTCACCCACCCAATGCCATAAGATAGATAATTTTTCAGTTAATTCTTCACCCAAGAGAAAACGATCCAGTTTCTTTCCCACCCAGTCATCGCCCACTCTTTTTTTTCACCAAGTAGGTCTGGATTTGAGAAGCGAGAGATCAACCAAGTGGGAGGAGGAAATCTTGGAGAGAAAGAAATCAGTTAAGGGGTCGGCTCGGGCGCTGGATCCCTAAGATTTCGAGACCCCCAGAGAAAAATTGAGGTCACCTCCAATGATCAGATTAGGATGGGCAAGAAAAGGTTTAAGAAAAAAAGAAGACCAGAACAACTCCCTCTCCTAACAGGGCCCATAAACATTAAGGAGAAGGAGAGGGAGGCAGAGCTCCTTAGAATAAAGCTCCAACGTCAGTGAGTTTTCATACCCCCAAGCAGAAATTTCTCTGAGGTTTCCCGCTTTATAGTTGGTGACCACCCCACCAGAACGACCATTAGCATCAAGGGCCTGAAAGAGCCAGTCAGGAAGCAGTTTGGAGAGAAGAGCTATGATATCCTCCCCTTTGCCAAGGGTTTCTTGAAGCATAAGAATTTTAGGGTTGTAAACTCTGACCAAATCCCTCAAATCTAGTTTCTTGGGTTGACTAGCTAACCCCCTATAGTTGTCGGAAAGAAGGATCATTTCAAAATATCGGGGGGTGGCTTTGCTGATCTAAGCACCCCAGTCAGGGATTTTTGTTTTCCATCAACAATGTCGATCTTTTCCTTAAGTTGTGCCTTTGAAATGTCTGATTTCCTACCTCTCGTTTTTCTGGGCCCAATAGGAATAGAGTCCTGCTCTAAACCTCCAAGTGCAGTGCCTTTCCCAGGACGGTTTACCAGAGATCTCAGGTTTTAGGGGAGAGTAGCGGAAGTGGAAGTAGGCACCAGAGGGCAACAGGGGGCAGGGGGGTCGATAGAAGAAGGAGGAGGAAATTCAGAGGGTGGAGGCACCGAAACAATAAGGCTATCGACAGGAGAGGAATTTAAGTTTAAGGAGGAGAACTCCATCTGAAGCTTCTTGGAAGGACCAGGCTCAGAAACAACCAAGACAGATACAAAATAAAATAAAAAAAGGGTAGATGGGGAAGAGAAAAGCATACCCGCCTGTGAAGCCCTTGTTGTCTCAGCTGCAGTGGGAGTCAAAGAGGCGGACAGCGTAAGTGATTTCTCGGGGAGAGGGTCAGGAACAACCTACTGCATAGGAACGCTAGTTGTCAACTTCTCCATATCAGCCTCTGAGTCCGCCTCCATAGGTTCCTGCGGAGCAGCCTTGCCTGGATCTGTAGCTGGATAACCGATCGGCTTTCTGGCAATTTTGTAGTGGTTTCTTCTGCGGCGCTGACCCAAAGAACATTCTTTGGCCAAATGTCCATATTTGTGACATCTGTGGCAACGGAATGGAAAATTCTCATATTCCAACTTTTGCAGGAATTCCAACTCTCTGTATTTTAAGGTCATGGCATCCGCGAGCCCTTCTCTGGGGTTGAGGCTTACAAGAATCCGTGCCACACTGAGATCATTTGTTTGAATGAAGGACCTTTCAACTTCCAAATATTTACCCAGAGTGTTCCCGATGGAAGTGAAAATTGAATTAGTCCAAAACTGGAGAGGAAGCCCTGGCAGTTTAACCCAAACTGGGGATTCATTCATTTTCTCTGTCTGGGCATCGAACATGGGGGTCCATCTACGAAGAAGAACTGGGCACTTGCTGAAGCACCAATTCCTATCGAGTACCCAGTTGACATGGTCCTTATGGTCGAAGCTCAGAGTGAACCATCCTCTATCCAGGACTTTTATCTCCACTGGTTTTCCTGGAGCATTTGCCCATTCTGTCTGAACCCAGTCCCGAATGTAGTCAACGGAGTATTTTCTCCCACACACTCTGCCAACTAGTCTTGTATCAGATGCTGCCATCACTTATTCTACGAAGATATCCAATCCAAGGACGCAGCTAGGGCGAGTCTCCTTTTTCCTTATAGGATTCTTCTTTTTGCGCTTTCCTCCCACTGCCACCGTCTGCGCGTCACCTTCCCCCAACTCCTTGTTCAATCGAGCATCTGTAACCTCTAATTTAGGTGACTCCTGTCGCCTATCCACCAGGTCACGGGTATCATGACCCGCCGACCCCTCGTCCAAAGGTTCCCTATCAGGCTGACCCTTCTCAGGAGCTGAAACAAGCCCAGGTTCGAATTCCCCCGGGAGACTAAACTCTGAGCCTACCTCAAATAAATTCAGCTGGCTATTGTTCCCAGACCCGAGGGCTACACCCCCGTCCCTGATATCCTTCTGAGACTGAGCCCAGCTCACCTGAACAGAGAAATATTCCGAGCAACCAGGGTGTGTGACCAACTTTTGACTCTGGATCGAGACCCTTTTATCACGTCCTGCCACCCTAGAGACCACCCCACCAGTATCTAGCCTTTTACAACCTTTTTCCGTTGTCACTATAGGCTCTTTCTGCACATGCAAGCCGCAGCTTGCCACTACATCTTCTAAACCTCCGGTAAGGGGAGGGAAAACCGAGAGATCTAGCCCCGAGGAGAGAGTAAGAGGCCCGTGAGCACTGAAACGGTCACTACCAAAACCTTTACCTCCGGGAAAACCACCGCTGCAGGAGAGAGCTGCATGGTCGACCTTCAGGGCACCAGGTGGATCTAAGTGTGAAGATCTGCAGGAGAAGGGTTCTGCTCCTTCTTCCTTGCTTGGAAAGACGGATTTCATAGTCGATTTTGGGAAAAAATGTTCAAGATTCTGAGCTAAAACTTCATGACCCCAGACAGTAAGTAAGTCTTCCGGCGCCGGCTCTACATCCACGTAATCACGATCAAGCCCCATCTCTGCGGTTAACACAAAACCCTATCCTGACACCGCTGAAGCTGGAAACCCGTTGTAGATCAGATGTAAAACCCCGTCGCGAGGTAAGAAAGGCTAAGAAAACCATTACCTTCATTCTGGCTTGGGTTAAAACCAAGCCAGAATGACTAGAATGACCATATAAATTAAATTGTTAGCAAGTGTTGATAGACATTAAACACTTACCTCAAAATACATTTCACATGTTAAAATTTAAAAAAAAAAAAATACTTTTATTATTATTATTATTAAAAGTATTAATATATGAATAATATATTTAAAAGAACATGTGACAAAATTTTTAACCTTGATTTAACACCACTTTACCATGGAGAATCTTAATTTATAACTAGATTTTGTTACATTATTATGGACCAATACCATGCTATAATCATTTTTAAAAATTATTAATTTAATTAAAAGAACAATAAGATATAACTAGTTTCAAGATAAATCTCACTTTTTAATTTATGAATATTTTAACATATATTTAGAGGTTTAATATTTACGATCTACTTTATAATTACCGATATTTAAGTTAAAATTTTGAAAATTATATTACAAAATAAGCATGTCTATTAAAATAATAATGTATATCAATTTATTGTAATAAATATAAATAATGTTGGAGACTTAAATTTAAATAAATATAAATATTTATGTAAAAATAAATATAAAGATATCACTTGTTATCTCTTTGGATAATCTCGTTTGTCAAACTCATTTGTAAATGCTATTTGTATATCCTTTCTATATATATTCTTTTATTATAAAATGTAATGTTAAAAATAAAAATATAAAGCAAAATTAAGTTACATTAATAGTTGTCATAATATTTAAATATTGAACTTTTTTCACATTAAAATTATTTTTTAGTTTTGCAAAACTAAATGAGTTATTACTAACTTAATATTGTTTCTTTGAAACTTTGATTAAGATAATATTTTCACATCTCATGTTTCCTTTAGCTTTGCTTTAATTCAATATATTGTCATTTATAATAACAAATTTCTTTCGAATTATCATTATAAATGTCATTAAAATAAATTATTTAATTAAAGTTAAATTTTATATTTAGAACAACTTAAAAACATATAATGAAAATAACGAATACCAGGAGGACCAAATATAATAAATAAAATAAAGTGAGGTGTGTGTTTTATTAACGAATTGATTTATTGAGAATTACGTAATTTTTGATCGCAATAATGTACAAAACAATGACTACCAAGATGAGGCATTTTCCAGAAGTGTGTTAAACTGTAGATACAATGAATAGAACAAATTGATAAAGAGTTTGCGGTATTAAAAAAAATGTAGTTTGTTGTATGTGAATATTAAATTGTATTCAGTAATATATTCCTAATAAATTTAAGGTAGGATTGTGAGACATGAACTAATTATGAAGAATTCACATTAAAACTAGTATTGTTTCCCCCAAGGAAAAATGAATTAATGGGTTGGCACTTGTTTGGTGGCTCCGGTTATTATAAAATGGGTAAAAAATGAACAAAGATGTCACAAGGTATTTCTAAATTATGTCTTGGAAGAGTCCAAAGGTTTGAGAGTGTTTTTCAACCATATTTCTCTTCAACATGTGTAGAGAGAGAAATATGAAACTTTATGGTTTACCCAAAACTAGAATATTATGCAACATGTTACTTGGAGGACAACAAAAATAAGAATGATCATCTTTTATAATATTATCACCCTCCTTTTCATGACATATATGATAACAAAAATAGGAATGGAAGATATTTATAAATTTATTTATTTTATGTATCTAGATGAATAATCTAACATGGGGTTCCAACGACTACCAATACTTATGTTTACAAGAACACATGAACTAGGGGATCTGAACATCAAACCTCCTCAGATATAAGATTTAGTTTTCACTAGCTTCCCAAATTAGGTTTCCCATGAGATGAAAGGCATTTCTAAATATTTTCACTTTTTTTCCGTGAAATAATGGTGGGAACAAAAAATGCTCTTATTTAAGGTTCTTCTTACCTCTCATCAAATCTCATTCTTTAACAATTTTATTCATAATATTTTTTATATCTAAATATTAAAGTGATATCTCCATTATGAAAAATATATCATTTTTTAAATAAATAAGTGGGATTTATTTGAATGTATTATATCCATTTGTAAATAAATAAGTGAGATTTATTTGAATATATTATATTCGATAAAACTAAAAAAAAATATAATTTTATTGGTTAAAAAGTTTTGGAAGGTTCAAATAAAAAGTAGTATAAAAATTTATTTAAAAAAAATAATAATATTGGTAATATTATAATTTTAAAACATTTTATTGGGAAAAAAATAAAAATAGTTAATGAGAATGATGATGTCAAATCTCATTCCTTATCCCATTAAAATACAATGTATATCCCAGTTAAGTAGATTCAAGATTAGTTGCAAGCCCCTTAACTAAAAATGTTTATTATTTGGTAAATTTAAGGAAATTGTTACACACTATCAGTATCATATGATTATCTAGATATTTTTTTAATGCAATTTGAGTTATTCTCCATCTAATCATATAAATAATAAAATGATAACACATTTTATAAATAGGTATTTTAATGTTCATATATAATTTTATTATAATAAACTTTCATATTAATTCAAAAAATTTATCATAATTTGATTTATATTTTAATATAAATAAAATATATTTTAATATTATTTATGATTAATGTATGTGAAAAAATTATATATATTGAAAATAAAAAAAATAATGATAGATTTAATAAAAAATCCCTTGTCATTTTGATAAATTATAAATATTGAAAATAAAAAAAATTAATGATAATTTTAATAAAAAAATCCCTTTGTCATTTTGATAAATTATAAATATTAAGATTTAAATATTGTGAGTGTTTATGATTTGAAATATATTTTAGAAAAAAAATGATTATCATTATGTTAAAGCAAAAATATTAAATATGTTGAAGATCATGCACAGCAACACAATTAAATACGCAGCAAATAAATCATGCACAAGAAGACACAGTGATTTTACCGTGGTTCACCCAAACCTCCTGGGCTACGTCCACACAACAGGGCATTGGCAATCTTTATTATTCAAACAGGAGATTACATACGCAGCAAATAAATCATGCACAAGAAGACACAGTGATTTTACCGTGGTTCACCCAAACCTCCTGGGCTACGTCCACACAACAGGCATCGGCAATCTTTATTAATCAAAACAGGAGATTACATAATTCACACACCCACACACACTCTCCAAAACAAACGTATGGAGACCTGTTATATAGCAGAAGAATCTAACAGCCTCATAAATCCTCTCAACTCAAATTTAGGATGCATTAACTCCCTCCCAGCAAACTGGAGCTAATCTAGGAACTAATTCCTAATTTTTGTCACCTACTGAGATTTTTCCTATTTTATCCAAAACAGAAAATCTCAACAATCTCCACCTTGACAACAATTAGCCTGATGCCCTGTTCTTTATTATTTTATCTTTTCTGCAAGCCAAGAGAAGCCAAACACCAACGTAGCTTCTCTAACAAAATTGGTTTCGTGAACATGTCTGCACAGTTTTCCTTTGTATGCACCTTTTCAAGAGAGACTCCCCTTTCAGTGATAACCTGTCTTACAAAATGGTACTTAATCGGAATATGCTTTGATTTACTATGATAGGCCGGATTCTTAGCCAAATGTATTGCACTTTGACTATCACAAAGTAACCTAATGTTGTCCTGTAACCTACCAAACTCACCAAGCAAACCTTTCAACCAAACCGCCTCTTTGCAAGCATGCGAAGCAGCAATGTATTCTGCTTCAGTAGTGGATAAAGCAACAATGTTTTGTAGCTTCGACATCTAGCTAATAGCTCCACCTGCAAGAGTAAAGACATACCCTGAAGTTGAACTTCTCTTATCCAAATCACCTGCAAAATCGGAATCAACATATCCGCAAACAAATTCACTACTCTTATTGTAAGTAATACAATAACTACTTGTGCCTCTCAAATACCGAAGCACCCATTTCACTGCTGACCAGTGTTCTTTACCCGGATTTGCCATGTACCTGCTGACAACCCCAACTGCATGTGAAATATCTGGTCGAGTACAAACCATCTCATACATCAAACATCCTACTACATTAGCATATGGAATTCGAGACATATAATCCTTTTCTTCATCTGTATTAGGACATAAACCCGAAGAAAGCTTGAAATGGGAAGCGAAAGGGACTGAAACAGGCTTCACATTGTTCATACCAAACCTCAAAAGTATCTTCTCAACATACTTCTGTTGTGATAGCCATAGCTTACCATTACTCCTGTCTCTGAAAATCTCCATGCCCAAAATCTGTCTTGCTGCTCCTAGATCTTTCATGTCGAATGTCCTTGCCATCTGAGTCTTCAACCTGTTGATTTCATCAATGCTTTTGCTTGCTAAAAGCATATCGTCAACATACAACACTAAGATAATGAACATGCCATTTTTCAATTGCTTGAAATACACACAATCATCATATTCACTTCTAACATATTTCTGACTCAACATGAAAGAATCAAACTTCTTATACCACTGCCGAGGCGACTGCTTCAGGCCATATAATGACTTCTTGAGCCTGCAGACAAATTTCTCATTGCGATGCTGAACAAACCCTTCCGGTTGTTCCATATAAATTTCCTCATCTATATCTCCATGTAGAAAAGAAGTCTTAACATCTAGTTGTTGTAACTCTAAATAAAACAAAGCAACTAAAGCTAACACAATTCGAATTGAAACTATTTTAACAACTGGTGAAAAAATCTCATGAAAGTCTATGCCTGCTTTCTGAGAAAACCCTTTTGCAACCAGCCGCGCTTTGTACCTCTCCTCCGTATCATTCACACCCCGTTTCAGCTTGTAAACCCATTTACACCCCACAGTTTTCCTGTCTTTCGGAAGCTCAACCAGATCCCATGTGCCGTTCTTACTCAAGGCCATCATTTCGTCCTTCATGGCTACTTTCCACTTGTCACTATTCGAACCTTCTATTGCTTCCTGATAGCACAGAGGTTCATCATCGTTAGCTGTCAAAGCAACTGAAGTAACATAATCATCATACCTTTTCGGTGGCCGTTTGATTCTTGTCGACCTCCTTAAGGATGTTTCTGGTGCTTCCTCGATTCGCTGACTACCACCTGTAGGAACTTCTTGCCGACCAATATCTGAGACCTGTTCATGATCTAAACCTGAACCCTGTTCATATTCTGATTCTGAAACCTGTTCATGACTAGTATCTGAACTATGGTCATCATGACTATCATTAGAAGTGCTGTCAAACTGAATGTGCTGAAAATCAAATACATCATCCTGTTTCAATTTACTATCTACATCTAACTGTACAAGAGAGGATTCATCAAACTTTACATCTTTGTTGATGATGATTTTGCGGGTAGTAGGATCCCACAATCTATATCCCTTTGTTCCAACACCATACCCAACAAAGATATACCTTTTAGACTTTGGATCTAACTTAGTTCGCTGATGTTTAGGCACTAGAGCATATGCATCACAACCAAACACTCTGAGTTTAGAATAATCACAAGGGTGTCCTTTCCATACCTATTGTGGAATCTTGCAGTCTATCGTCATCGATGGAGATCGGTTTATCACATAACAAGCTGTTGCCACTGCTTCCGTCCACAACTCCTTCTGCAAACCAGCGTTACTCAGCATACTCCTTGCTCTCTCCAAAAGAGTCCTGTTCATGCGTTCAGCAACTCCATTTTGCTGAGGAGTATAAACAGTAGTCTTATGTCTCTCGATCCCTGCATCCTTGCAATAGTTTTCAAACTCCTTGGAAGTAAACTCACCACCATTGTTAGTTCTTAAACATTTTATTGTTCTACCAGTGCTGTTTTCTACCAATGCTCTAAACTGCTTGAAAACTGAAAAAACATCAGACTTTCTTTTCAACATGTAGACCCACACCTTCCTAGAAAAGTCATAAATGAACGACACAAAATATGACGAGCCACCATATGACGCTGTAGGGGCTGGACCCCAAACATCTAAATGAATATAATCAAGTATGCCTTTACTAGTATGTTTGCCTGTTTTAAATTTTTGTTTACTTTGTTTTTCAAACAAGCAATGCTTACAGAAATCTAACTTTCCAGACCTTAGATTAGGAAGTAACTTGCGATCAGCCAAAATTTTCAACCCTCTTTCACTCATATGCCCTAATCTTTGATGCCATAAGTGAATGGAACTACTGTCATGTTCAGACACAGTAGACACATGAACTGACCCTGTTCTTCCTTCTAACTGAAACAGATTTCCTACTTTCTTAGCTTTCATTACTAGTAAAATACCTTTATATATTTTCATAACTCCACCTTGAATTACAGTTTTATATCCATTCGTATCCAATGCTCCTAAAGAAATTAGATTTTTCCTTAAGTCTGGAACATGTCTCACATCTGTTGATATTCTAGTTGTGCCATCAAACATTTGCAGTTGTATGCTTCCTATCCCAACAATATTAGATGTGACATCATTACCCATGTACACGACTCCATCATTAACCGATCTATACGTCTTAAACCATTCTCTATGAATACACATGTGGTTTGATGCACCGGAATCTAACAACCAATGTTGATCATGATTTGACATATTAACAGACAACACTTCGTCGCTCATACCTGAACCAGATGCCGAACCTGTATCTGTCGCATTTGCCTCCTTCTTTTCTGTCGAAGAGTCTCCTTTCTTCTCTGTTTGCTGTCGCTTCCAGCAGTCTTTCTTCAAGTGCCCCGATTTGCCACAAAACCAGCACTTCACTTTGCTCTTCTTCCCTTTCGACTTTGAACGTGAATCGCTGCGCTTACTAGAGCGTCTTTCTCTAGAACGACCTCTAGCCATCATTGCCTTTGATGTAGAGGTGTCAGCATTCGACTTCTTCCTCGTCTCCTCAGACAACATGGCTCCAACCACATCGTCAAACTCAAGGACAGCTGCATTACTGAAGCTTATGGAAGTAACAAAGTGATCCCACGATTCAGGCAATGTACACAATAGAGTTATTGCCTTATCCTATGAATCAAATTTTACATCTAGACTTTGTAATTGTACCAATAGAGTATTAAAAACATTCAGATGGTCAGTAACCGAGGTACCTTCCTTCATCCGCAAACTGTATAGCTGCCGCTTCAGGAGAATCCGATTTGTCAAGGATTTCGTCATGTAGAGCTTTTCAAGTTTTATCCACAAGCCTGCGGCGGTCTTCTCTGACACAATGTTGAACAGAACGTCATCTGCCAGACATAACCGAATTGCGCTCAGAGCTCTGTCATCCAACTCATCCCATTCATCCTCCGTCATGGAAGAAGGCCTTTTGCTCCTCCCCAACAGTGCTTTTGCCACGCCTTGTTGAACCAGCATATTGTGCATCTTAAGCTTCCAGATCTCGAAGTTGTTCTTGCCATTGAATTTCTCAATTTCAAACCGGGCATTTTGAGTTTTCGCCATCTTGTTTCAGCAAAAAACACAGTAATCTCTAGAACCAATTTTCAAATAAAGAATGCCCTTTTAATTAAAAAATGCCT